>VURO01021180.1:12340-32990 GCA_015108175.1 Pelvicachromis taeniatus
TACATTGAGAAAAAAAAAAAAAAACACATTTTTTTTTTTTTTTTTAAAAAAACAAATAAAAACTTAATAAATAAATCTTAATTCAATCTCAGTTAAATTAAGCTGTGAATTGGTCTATAGTGGCAAATCTGAAATTTAAATAAATGCCATACACAGTGGAGTTTTGACATTTTGTTTTAAGAATACTACTATTTTGCCCAAACTGAAAGCCAGATATAATGGATATAAGGTTTGTTCCACTGCTGCATGTTTTGAAGTCACTGTGAATAAGACTGTCAGCTTAGAGTTTTAAAGTAAACAGAGGGGGTCAGTGTTTACAGCTCGTTCACACTTCCTCCGTGGCTGTTTTCCAGGAATCTCAACCCTGTTGCTGCATTTGTGCAAATAGCTCCAAGTGAGTTGTTTGCAATAATCCTTAAAATCAGTTAATAATCTCCCAAGCGTAATTGTCTTTTCTTGTCACATAATGAGAGTGGAAGTTTACTTTTTTTGCTGTTTCCTTTTTTGTTTTTGGGTTCTTTTGGGGTGTTCACATTCTGAAGAGTACTGCAGACTGGTGTGTCCCTCCTGGGGGCTGTGAGGTCAAGGCACACAAAAACATGCTTGATGGTGTTTGATTCAATTTCTACATTGGGTACAGTGATGTGCAATAGATGATGAATGAGGAGTAATAACGAGAGCGAGAGAGAGAATGGTGGCAGATATCAGGATAGAGGAAGTTACTGAAACACACAAAACCTCTCTTCTGGTTCCTGTTTACAATGTCATGATAGCTATTTTCGTCCACTTGTGCAAAGCAGGGCCTTCAACAATAGTGTAAGGACCTGCCGTTTAGACTGAAAACACACAAGACAGTCACACATGCCGTTCTTATCCGTTTTCCTGTTTGTTAGCTCCGAGACTCATTTAATATATCCATAAACTTGTTTCCTCATTCAGGCATTCGTTTGTCGAGCGTGTTGTTTCAAACAATGGCTCCACGCTATCCAGAGTTTCCCAAAAATCTGTGCCCCAACTTTTTTCTAGTCATTAAAGATTTAAGCTCTCTCCTAAAATCTCAAGTAAATGAATAAATTCCTGCTTTCTTTGAGCTTTAACTCTATTTTCCCAATAAAAATATTCCTGTCCAGTTTTACATTATATGGTACACATCTTCTGATACCTTACTGCACCAGCAGACGACCTTTTGATAAAATGGAAATCTACTCGGTGTCTGTGCATGGATTGGCAGAGGTTCTGTGTTTTCCCTTTCTTTTGTTACAAGCTTTGAAAAAACAGAAGAATGGGGGGAAAAAATGTCCTCACTCTATATTTGGAGGCAGGTCAAAGGTTACGCTGAAGAGTGCAGGTCACTAAATCAAGGAAAGCATTTCAGTGCAGCGTTCTGTTCTGGCCCCACTGCCATCCGCCATGACGCTTGTTTATCCATCTCACTTCCTGTCTGTGCATGCGGGAGAGTGTGTGCGCGTGTGTGTGTGTGTGTGAATCTTTATATGTTTGTGAGCACATTGCTCTATCTCTATTTGTTTTTAATGTTCCCGTCGTTCTCGGGCGCTCACAAGCACACAGACACTCATTCCGGCACATAAATCACAGCTTGGTGAAAGTGTCAGTTCAGAGCCGGGAGGCTGCAGTGTTCCAACATCTCTATTGCATGAAGGGAAGAACTGAGAGGACAAACAATCAGGGACAAAAGGGACACAAGCACACATAACATAAACATACACTAGCACAAATTAAGTCACAAATACTAAGTTGAGATCACCCAATAAAGACGTAGGACACGCAGATAGGCACACATGCAGTTTAAAGCGTATGCTATTATATCGTTAACCGGCATCTTTAACCATGCTATTTTTGTAAGTCTATCTCTGCAAACCACAGCAGTGGGTTTTGAGTAAAACAGCTGACATTATTTTGAAATACAGACTTTAATTCAAGGGTTTTTGAAGGGTTTTTTTTTTTTGTACAAATACTGTGCATTAAATGCTTAGGAATTACAGCCACTTGTGTACACAGTCTCCTATTTTCAGAGGTTTTAAAGTCATTGGGCAGTTGACTGACTGAATTAATTCTATGGTCAGGTGAGACCTGTTCCCTTGTTAGTCAAAAGAACAGGCCAACAAATTATGGACCTAACTGTGTGACAGATGACTTTAGAGCAGGTCGTCAGTGGCTCCAGCCTGCATGTTGCAAGATACTTAACTCCAAGTTTCAGAGTGTGTGAGGGTGTGCATGAATGTTAGACAGGGCGTAGAAAACAGCGCTGGTATGCATGTGTGTGTGACTAGGTGAACAAGGCTTGAAGTAAAAAGTGCTCAGAGCAGATAAGTACCAGTTGATACAAGATAGTGCGGGGATTCATTAAACTCAAATTAAGACCATTATAATGTGGTCATTTTAAGTATTTCCGTCTATGTGTTTGAGCTGTGAGTGACTGTGGGCATTCACTGTTAGACATTTTTAATAGGAGTCATGACCTGATCAGAAATCAATTTTGTCCTGTCAGTCACTCCAGCTGAAATTTCCTCTGAGTGACAGTCCTTTTTTCACACGAGGAAATTCTCCATTTTCACAGCTGGAAAACTCAAATAAGAGAAATTCTTGAATATCTCACTTTTGCAGAGAACAATGTGACAAATGAATAGTGTCTTGGTTTTCTTATCACCAAAATAAGAAAACTTTTACTTCGGCTGAACTTAGCTGTATCACCCCTCTCAGCTCTGTTTAAACAGTGAACTTATATACAGTGTGTAGTATATTCCAAATGACAGAGGAAAGTGTACAGTTATTCAAATTTTCATATGGAAGCGGTGGGTGCCAGTGTTTTGAGACAATGAGCAAATCTGTTGAGTGTTAGCACTAAAAGCGTGGTTTGCTGTAACCTTGGAGAAGTGGCAAATCCATAATTTAAACCTCAAAGAAAGGGTTCTGTGGCAGTCGGGTTGTTGCTTTTACACAGTGATAACCACTTTTTTAAAAAATCCTCTACAAAGCCTCACACAAGTTTGCCATAACTGTCTGCTATGTTCTCTCTCGTAAATCTAGCGGTAACCTGCTGAGGCCGGTGTTGTCCCCGAGATTGGATTTATTGATTGGTTCGGTGGTGTGACGCCTCCAGTCCATATGTCAAAGTGTCCTTGAGCTGAACACCTAATTGCTCAGAATGCCTTCCATGTTATCTGCAACACCAAAAGGTAATGTGTTAAGGAAAGAAACCACCATCAAAGTCAATTTTCAAAAAACTGAATCATCAAATTACCAAAATGCTGAAATTAGGAGGTTGATGGAAGCATATCTATTTTTCACTTACTATTTGTGTCTATTTAGAGACCAAAACATCTTTCTTAGCATCAGGAAGACCTCACTACGGAAGCCGAGAACGGCCGTATCCGTTAATAATATTTTTATCTCGTTATCACGAGTAAACTAAACCATTTTCTCGTGATAACGAGATAATTATGACAGCTGACGTGCAACCAGCTGCGTGGCGGAGGTGTGGTCTTTGGCCTGCTGCGGTACCGGAGGTGCGTGGTGAACAGGTGTGCCTGGCCAGCTGACTAATGAACTGTGTGTCTGCTCTTTTAAAACAGTAACGGCCAGGCAGTGGGGAGGTGTGTGGCTACGAGGCAGGAGTGGCTGCGTCCTGAGCTGTAGCTGAAACCGCAGTTTGTGTTGCCATAATAATAAAAAACAGTGTCCGCAAAACCTGATGCCAGTGTGTGTGTCTCTGCTCTGAGGGGTCCTGTGCTACAGCCTGTAAAGCTGAAGCTGGGACAACCTCTTGTGAAATAACAAGAACTGATCTCAATATTGTCTCTAACAGACAAAGCGGTGGTCCGGTTTTCTCGAGATAACGGGATAAATAACTCGTTATCACGAGATAATGAGAGAAAAATATTATTAACGGATACGGCCGTTCTCGGCTTCCGTACCTCACAGCTTGCGCTGAAATCCACGCTTTTTACTCCAAATTCTGTCGTGGCTGAAGACGACGACAGCAGTGCCATTTGTACTTGCACTTTCTGACACTCCTATTCAAACGGCCACCAGAGGTCACTTTCCTTTGAAACCTATGTGTCTTAAGTCATGATAGCAATGTGTACAAACTATTACGTCGTTTTTTTGTGGGGGGGGGTACAGTCTCTATTTCTGAAGATATTTTAGCCCCACTTCCCCTTTCTTGCTGTGTTGTGGGAGAAGAGGGAGACGCTGATGAAGAAATCACTGACCGCACTGCTCTCTGCTAAACCTAAACCCAAACCCTCGCCCCCTCTGTCTTTTCTCACACAGCAGCCAAAGAGGCAGAAGCTCAGAAGCTGGCTGCTCGCTGCTTCAGAAGCACTGTTGCTATCTATTTTTAACCATGCTGCTTGTGTATTGGACAGAGTCAGCTTCGTGTGTTTTTCAGTACTGAGCTTGGCTTTTGCAACACAACACTTTTAACCCATGTTTCCCACTCTGCCACTGAAATAAAACAGCTTCTGCTGTTGTAGCTGAAAGCCGGGCCTCTGCTTAACACCAGTGAGCCCTCCTCAGGCCCTTGATCATTATTTTTACACCAGTGCTCGATATACACAGAGAGTTTTTGTTTGTTTGTTGGTTGTGTCAAAAACATACAGTACTTGCACATACACATGCATGTCACGTCTTTGTCGTTTCATGCTTTAGACCATAAAGTGTTTATTAACGGTATGATAAATGGCTCGCAGTCATATTCAGAAGTGAAAAAAGCATTCATTCTCAGGGGAGGGAGCTAAATCTCACATTAACATGTGGCTTTTTCACTTTCTCGTGTACACTGCTGCTGCAGCTGTTTTTAATTGTGTTGCTGCATATGCAACATTTGATGTAGATGGGGTTTCTGACCTACTTTCACCTTGTGTATTGTGTTATATCTATTGTCTCTCTCAGGTTAGATACAGCGAGAATAAGCCAGGCAGAATACAGGGAATTTGCCAAATGACTGTGGATAATAATTAAGGACGTTCCTTGAAACCTTATCAAAGTCAAGCGTGTTGGTGCTATTCAGCTGAGCTCATGTGCTTGTCAGCAGATGTGTAAAGCAGTAATGGATGGGTAATGTCTGTGTGTGTGGTATATCACAGCACTCTAAATGAGAGTGTTGGTTACAGAGTCTGTTTTTATCTTTTAATTGACTTTTTAAACTCAGTTGTTCCCCATATGTTTTTTTTTTTCTCAGTTTGGTTGTTAATTATTGTACACTCCATCAGTAGCCTAGCATCAGATACAAAGACAAATGTCATTAGCTAATACAGGCAACTAATGAGACCTGTGCCAGACAATAAATGTTGGGGGAGGGGGGGATGCCTGTGCATTGTACTTTAGGTTCTCTGGAAATTGATTCACCAAATTGATTGGAAAAATTGATTGGAAACAGTGGCGTGTAGTTTGGAAAGAATACTTCAAGCCGAGATCAGATGGCTTATATTTAGGGGAGCAATATGAGGACCACTGAAGGGTCACATTGTTGGTAAGGATCCCACCAGCCAACTTGCCGACGCTGCCTTCTTTCATTTGAATGAACAACATTTCTAAGTTGCAAGCACCACATCGACTTTTATGTCAGCCAAGTCCCGACTTCCCTGGTTGCCTCTTGCGTTCTCACGACCTTCAGTTTCTGTTGTACATTTTGTTCTCTTTTGTTCACGTCTTTGAACATATGTCTCATTTATTTGATCTTTCAACTTTCTTTCTCCCAGGCAACTGGAGGAAAGCCAAATTCTTCAGAGAGGCCAGATATGAGTTACATGTGTTCAGTCTGTTTTGAGATGGACAGGTGGGTGGAGGCACGTGACTCTTCTGCTGACAGACTGCAACAAGATGTGAGAAAAATTCAGCGTGATCATGAAAGACTATCAGGGAATTTGGGGAATTTTTTTTAAAAACCCACCAGAAATAAGAAAAACTGGGACAGAGTGGGTGCTGTATTAACCCCAGCCCTCTTATTTGGCCCAGAATAGAACGCGTAAGATGTGTCCCGGGGTGACCTATGAGCAATAACAAACTGGTGCATTGAGCTATATGCTTATAAAGATAAACATACATACATAAACTATGTCTCATAGCGTGCAACAGTAAAGTTCTGTCTTTTTTACTATCTTGTTATACACAAAGACGAGCACCTAAAACTGCACTGTGACATACTTTCACGTGTACACACACACAGAACTACAATCCCATTTAATCACAAGAATCCTGACTGGGAGCATTCCTGTCGCATGCAGTTAGCACCATTTGCTTATTAGAGCAAACAATGGTACCTGTCAATTTCATTTTCATGAGCTCAGAGATTACAGAGCGATGTGCTTATCCTCTCGATCCAGTTCAGCGCACCGCAGTTTCTCTGCTTTCCCACGTCTAAAGTCTGCTGTATGTGAGTTAGGCAAACTGATTGTCTGATGTGCTGCTGATCTTTCCCACTCTGCGCTGCTGCTACATAAACTTGTCTCTGAAACAACAAAAGCGGTCGTATGTAATCCATCCGGAGAGGACAGTTCATGTTATTGTTCAGTGGCACTTTGCTGAGGCGGATGGCGTCTCTTAGCAGTGTCACCATAGGGGGCACTTACTCACATTCATTTATTATTGCTAAACCATCACAGAGGAGCTTCCGTTCAGACCAGCTTTTATAACCTGCTCTACCTGAAAGTCTGCAGTTGTTTTGCCATTACTAAATATACGCTGACTCAGCTTTGCAAACCCAGTGATCTCACTTGTGAAACGATTAGTGACACATAAATGCACAGTGTGCTTACACAAATTAAAAGTTATGTGTAATGTGATTCTAAAACAGTTCGAATATTTAGTGCGGTTTGCCCAAGAACTGTTTTGAAACTAAAGACACAAATATAAACCCAAAACAAACCGCTTAAAATGTGCTATTGTATTTTCATGTCGAGTTGTATCTATGAATATTAATCTACTCTATATGTAGATCACTGCTGCAGGGCTGGATTAGAGGGTGCTTACAGCTGTTTCTGTGCAATTCATGTAGATGCACCTGCATTGTGTTTGCGTGCTTTTGTTTATGTTCAAAAAGCATTTGCATATGCATGGAGAAAAGGATTGTGTGAGCTTGTTTGTGCAGCATCTCAAATTTTGTGTGTGTGCGTGTTTGTGCATGTGTGTGCATTTCCAGGTGGAGGAAGAAGGGGGCAGTTTGCAGCAGGAGACCAGAGAAAGAAATGAAGGAAACGGGAAGGAAATGACCAGGCTTGCTCTCTGAAACAGCTAAACTGCCACTCTCTCTTTAACATCCTGTATGGAAACCTGGAAAAACACACAAACACATACACACACACACACACACACACACATATGGTGTTGTTGTTGACTGCCATACACAACTCAGGATCTCAGGTACAGGATGATAAACAAAGAACATGGAGAGCAAATAGAATTGAAGAGGACACAATCACAGAGACAAGAGGGAAAAAAGGAAGACTGTTGTTCCGATGGATTACAAGTGAAAAAGGCATTTAGAAAAAAGTCACAAAGAAATGGCAAAGCAAAGAAGGAAGGTAAACACAAGAAGTGTGTGATACTTGTATTCTCTACGCACAAAACCCACAACAGCTGATCACTTCAATAATTTCTCTTTTCTTTTATTCAGAACTTATTTTGTCAAAGTCTGCATCTCATTTTTCAAACAGCTGTCACTGCTTCTGCAAGTAAGCGCTTGAGCATCAAGAAATTGCCAAATGGGAACTTATGCACACACACAAAAAGAAAAGAATATTGCAGATTTCATAGCTGAGCACATGCCAAGGAAAGCATTTCTGCGCATTCACTTAGGCAACCGTAGGAAGCCAGTTATTCCACACTGATAACCCGGAGGGCAGCGAGCTGGACTGGCGACATAAATATCGCTGTCGCCGTCACAACACGACAGGCCGGGATCAAACAGCACCCGGAGATGTTTTCTATTGTTTGCCCGAACAGGGCTGCAGCGCAAGATCAACAGTCCGAATTTCTCGTTGACCTTCGCGATCGCAAGAAGGATGATTCATCCGCAGAAGCCGACACAAAAACAAGAAAGGAATGCCACGGGAAGGTCAAAGGTCACAGCAAGAATGCCACTGGCTTGTTTGTTATCATACTTTTGCATAAATGTGCTTTACAGAACGTTTGTTAAGCAAACACAGGACGTTTCTGAAATCAGAATAATCTCCTTACTTTGTATGTGTTTAAGGTGTGTTAGATCCTGTACATAAACCTGTACTTTGTAAGGCTTTGGTAAGCCTTAAGGCTTTATAATGGCTGCTTTAATTTTGTTTTTTGAATCCAAATGCTAGCAAGGAGTGTTAAGTGCTGAGCTGTCAGCAAGTGCTAGCGAGCTTGGTTAGCAAGGTGCATTTGCAGAATAGGCTATGGGTATGCACACCCTCCTTAGATGGACTGTTAGTGCAGTTAACCAAACAGCAGTTGTGTTATGTGTAGCTGCATTCAGTGTACTCCAAAATAAATATATGCACCTGGACCTCGAACAGAGCAGAGAGGTCCAGTTCCTGATGCCATTTAGTAGCCATGCAAAATTTAACCTAGAGAAATGTGCACGGGCGATTCAGCGAAGACTGACTTGTCTTTCTAGCTAGCCTTAAGTCACCATTCAATGAACTGCATTTCTTTCCCTGCTTGCTTGTCTGGTTTGCATGTTTATCCTTCAGCCAGGCTGTATTTTTGTCTTAGGACACAATTATCCTTTTAATCTTCATCTGGGTGTGGCGCCAGCTAAATATAGTACATTTTATTCTATGCTATAATAGCAGTACATTTTGTGCCACGTGAAGTGTTTGGCCCACAATAAAAGCCTTTGAATGATAAACTTTAGAGAATGTCAAGCATTTTAAATGAGCCCACAGATAAATTGACACCCTATAATGGTATGTGCCAGTTGTCTAATAGTTTAAAACTGAAAATCTGCTCTCTTCTACCAGTTAATAAAAGACAAAGTTCAACCTTTTCAGATAAAAACTTGCTGGTCTAAGCACACGATGTGAGGTCGCTCTTTCACATGAAAAATCCCCTGATGAAGAGGAAGTGATGGAGTTTTGTGTTCTTGGCAGCTACAAAAGGTGATAAAATGAAGGAAAAATGTATTCATGGGATGATGAATTACAACCCTGGCTGCCCCTCACTGTTTCAACAGTAATACTGAAACTGTAGCAATGAAATACAGTAACATTTGAGTTTGCCTGCAGTATACCCAAGTGAAAGATCACATTCATGTACTGCGGCTTTAAGGTTTACCTTCTGGCTGGCCAAGCCAAGTGACAAAGTGGACATAGCAACAGGCAAGGCCACTGTGCATTTCCTAGACTGTGTGTGGCTCGTGAGACCTGACGACATGCTAATTCCACGGAGACAGCACTGTAGGGAGGGGGGATGAGATTACCGTCTAGCCATGGAAGTCCAGAAAGGTTGCTCTGCTGCTTCCCGCAGCTCATGGGCTGTCTTAAGAGGTTTTAAGAGGCTTGGAAGAGATGAGCTGCCATCTGGCTAAATCTTGAACAGCTAACCACACATGGTTGGTTAGGAATATGTAGACACTGCTGATGTGCCGTGACGCAGCAAAGCACTACTGCTGACTCAAAACGAGGTTTCTTTTACCTGAGAAAAGACTAAGCAGCAATGGAGTCTTCTGGACTAGAATATAAACAATATATAAAATGTACGAGCACTTTATTTTGGTTTTCTTCCTATTTTTAATAAAAGCTGTGAAAAAAATGCCAGTTATAAGTACATAAGAAAGCACATTGGTGTTTTGATGATGGTAGAGAGCAATAGGCATACTCAATCTCCCAAAGCTGTTAGTTTTGGTAGAGATCTCGAGACTTCAAGCACCATACCGTATGATTCACATGGATTTCATACAGATTTAGTGACTTCCATTTAGTAGCATCTCTTATTTGATAGATCTGGGCATTATTTGTCAGGCTGAAAGAGACTGGAGGGACTGGTGGGACAGATGGATACAAACTATGCCAGAAATTGCCTCCCATAGCTCAACATAGCTACTACATCCCATCACTGTAGGGGTCATGTACACAGTATGAGTTATTTGTAACAAGGAGTCCTTGGAAAGCAGTGCTAATGAGTGTATCTGGGTGATATGAACCACATAGTCTGATATCACTCTTTTATGAATGTGAAAAGGTTACATTTATTGTAGTTGACATTACATTGAAGAAATGGTAATGAGTGCCTTTCCTATCAAGAGAAACTGTGAACCACAAACAGGGAATTTTACTGACAGTGCTGCCAGGTTGCATCATCAGTTTTGTAGGGTTGTGGCTGTTTACAGTTTCACATGCCACATCACTGTCAAGCATGGTCCAAGCCCTGCAGGGCGAGAGAAAGTGAAGGCACGTAGCCTTCACCCTACCAGTCTGCTCACGTCTCTCAAAGGCCTACACAGTTTGCAAACACTTCATTTGGTCTTTGTTAAGCTATTTATTCTGGTTAACACGTGAGATGGTAATATTACTAGGAAAGCTACACCCACAGAGCCAATCAATTTCCTGCCACCAAGGAAAGCAGACTATGAGTCAATGACAGCAACGACTGCTTCTCTGATTGCTTGATATGTGAAGTCCAAAATCCATGTGACATTCTGACATCAACCTTTACAAACCACCATGGCACAGTTTACAGTATCACCTAACCGTTTTCTGGCTTCATGTTACATTTGACTTGTTTTTATTTTAGTGCAATTATAAGCCAGGGCTGGGCAATTAATTTTCTCAAGGAGAAACTGAGCTTCAGCTTAATGATGTGGTCCTCTACACAAGTCCTAGTTTCTCATGTGACTGGATTCTAGTCAAAGTAACAACAGATACACACAGTTTTTCTGTGAACAAAAGACTCAGTTTTCTGCACTTTCTCCTTGCAGAGAGACACATGGTTTGGGCTGTCTGCCCACAGCGGAGATACTTAATGCCGCTCTCTTTATGAGGTATCTTCTGACCTCCTGATCATGGGAATAGGGTGAAGAGGTCAGTGATTACAAACTGACTGAACCCCATAAACTTGTGGCATCAAACTGACACATGTAGGTCAAAGGCAGTTTCTTGGAAAGTGCTCATGAGGAAGGCGATCACTCCCCCACCCACCCAGTCCCAAGACTGATACTAATGATGACTGTATGCTATATAATGTCAAAAAGTGAAAGAGTTTCTAATATTTTGTATGTAGTCAGTGATATAAATTGTGTATACATATATTACCCCTATGCATCCAGTCCTTTCTTTATGACACCTTTATCTTGACATACAATAAACTCATTAGACCTGCCAGCACACCCAGGCTGTGTATTGATCAGCTTTGGGCTGTCTATAGGATCCCTTTAGATGTCAAATGAAGAGGCAAAAATCCCATCTGACAGCGCTTGTCTGTCGATACCTGGTGGCAGCATGCCTTTACACAATGCACTGCAAAGAATTGATCTAAACACAGCGCTCGGGATCTATTAGTGGTGATTGGTAAAGCATGAGTAACTACACAGGCTAACCATGACACTGAAACTACCTGCCTGATTTTTTTTATAGGTCACCACTGTGCTTTTAAAACAGCTCTAATCCTGCACACAGGACCACAGGTGTGTCCTGTGGTATCGTGAACCAAGATGTTCCAGCAGATCCTTTGGTTGCTCATGGTGGATAGCAGAACTCCATGGATCTGGACCACAATCTGCAACACTGCACTGTGAAAAGATCCTGCTATTGTATTTGTCAGGGGCTTAATTACCCCAAGATGTGCAATTGTTTTTTTTATTAGCATTAGCAAGAACTAGCAAAATGAATCCAATGGTATTGATATTAGAATATTTTTTTTAAACCAATGGATTACATCAATAATTACAAATAAATCCCATGTACTGTTTATTCCGACAGGGAGACTTTGTTGAATCATTTATGTGCAGTTTAAAGCAGGAACAGCTCAGCACAAAAAGGGCTGGAGCTTTCATAATGAAATGTCAGGCGTTGAGATAACAGGTATTCATAAAAGTCCAGCTAGGGCTCAAACCTTTACACTTTGAGGTGAGCATGAAACATATAAATACATTTATGTCTTTTACTGATATGGCGCTGGTGCCTGAAGAGTTCCTGTCAGCACATAAAAGCCCCTCGAAAAACTCACAGGTACACGCATCCACACAAAAAATCACAAAAGTGCATCCTATGGGACAAAGCTTAGAACTGATATGTTGGACACTGCACCTGTTTCCTGCCTGGATCTGAAACAGGAAAACTACCCATGTGGATTTCACCATAGTTTCCTCATATTTGGAGAGACCTGAAAAATGGACTGCAGCATCTGGTGAATAAAGTTTCCCAAAACCTACTCCCCATCCTCTTTGCTCAGTGAACATAAAGGAAGAGGAAAGCAAGAGTTCAGTGGGGGGATAGATGCACCTTGTGCCTACCTCCACACAAACCACGCTGATGTGTATCTCATTAAAGCAGAAAAAGCACTCAAAACTCTCATACTGGATTCTGATTTTCTGCTCTGACAGCGCGCCTGTCTGAGGGTCACCCCGTGATTTTTTTTCTCTCTCTCCTCTGTTATTATTCCATTTCCTCCCTGTGAACGGAAAGACCAAAATAACCCTGCTGAAATCTATGGCTCTCCAGGGGCAGAGCCTTTGTGTTGGAGCAAGTGGAAAACAAGAGCAGCGGTGGCTGAATGGGACACCGCGAGATCTAGAGTTTCGAGGCCTCCTGGGGCTCGGTGCATAGATACAGACACGGGTCATTACATGATCAGACTGTATGGAGACCAACTGGGAAGTGTCATGCGAGACACTGAGCATGTACGATTCACAGAGGAAACTGTAAGCTGGAGTCTTATCTGAGGCTGAATGACAGGGTGCAGATGAAATATTAGTACCTGCAGCAGTGATGGAGCAGTTAAGATCATTCCTCAGAGAAATAAATGAGTCACGCAAAATCTTTTCTCACGTGCAAGCAGTGTTTACCGCCAAGCATCCAACTATATAACTGAGCTCACCATTCTTACACAGTGTTTCACAAATATGACAACAATACCCCCACCAAGTTTCCTGCCATCCTCAAATGCCCTATCTGTTGACTGCTAACTGGATTTATTGGACATATCAGTATTTCCACTGTACCAAGGTATTGGCTTGCAGCCTCTAGTTTGACACTAAACTCTGAGTTCAGTCATTGACTTTAGTCAGAAAAAGATTCTTTCCATTTGTAGCGTGATCTGGTGATCTGGTGCTTTGAACATTAATATCTAACAAGTTTAAGCTGGGGAGTAAAGCAGCAGGACCCTGGTAAAGAACAGAGCAGCCATTTAAGACGACTACAGTCAAGTGAGACACCGTGTAAAGGAGGAGCTGCAGTGGAGGTGGGTTGCAAAGAAGCTTGCTGGGACAGAAAATGTAGGTAGGCTAAAGCAACTTAAACAGCACAGCTGTCAAGTTAATCTCAGATAATATGATATTTGCATATTTTGCTGAGTATTCAGCTGATGTGGAATGATTTTGAGATCAGTTGTTATCAGCAGCTGGATGAGCTTGACTTTGTGTTTAAGCATTTATAGTGTAAATGCTTCGTCTTGGGCTATATAGAGTTTTACAAACACACTATAATACATCCAGATCCTCAAACATTTATTAAAGCATGCCTGTCTTTTTCCCTTCTACACCTGAGTCATTTGCATTTGTAAATTGGGCAAAGAGCAAAAAAGTGCTAACACACTTGAATAACTTGCACATAGACACACACATCTAAAGAGCTCCTGGAGGATTGCTATCACATTCAAACTAATGAGATATGACACTATCATGACAGTAGATTTCTTTCTCTGTTGTTGTCTATCTGTCTCTATCTTTCTAACACACTCACCCATCATCCTGCACTGAGTCTATCTGACATTGTCTACCTGTAAATACGGTGGTCAAAAACAGACCAGCAGAATTTGCCACAACTTTGCCTCCATGCCCACCACACCTAATTTTATGTTGTGCGCATCCTGACCTTCAGTAGTGGTTTCTGTAATTGAAGAGTGTGATAATTATACACCCTTGTGCTACAAATAGTAATCTCGTGCATCCAGATCCCTGTCACTTGCCTGCAGTTCTTAGACACAGGCTACATGCAACAGCTAAAAATGAGCTGTGGGCACGATGGCTCATGTTCCTCCCTGCCGCAAAAACTTGAGATGTCGTTCATGTGTTTCCACCAGCAAGCAAAGGTCAGCATCGCTCTGCGCTCTGATTCAACCCGTCTGACGTCTCTCACGCCACTGGTGTAATCAGATCCAGGCCCACTATCTAACAGCTCTGATGCTTTCCCAGCTCTTCTCATGCATTATAGATGAATGGATTTTGTAGCGTGGTTTAAAATTAAGCCGTGTGGCGGCCTGGCATCGGTGGTGATCTGGTACAGGGATGGCCTGCGGTGCCATTCAAATAGCAGATAATTGTGAAGCTCTGCTCTTCTGTGTGTGTTTCAATGCAGACCCAGACTGCCAGGTTCATTTATTATTTGTCTGGGAGTAGCTGGGGGTACCTAAAAGTATAAACAGTTAATTATATTATACATGCACTGCATTATCCCAGTAAATTATAGAGTGATCAATTTTGATGAAGGGCTTTTATATGCTGACTCTACCGCTGCAGAAAGCAACATATGTCATGTACCCACTGAACCCTGTGGTTCACTCTTGGATACAGAAAACAACTCTAGTCAGATATTCTGAAGTTTTGTGATACTTTGTGGTTCTGCTGTCAGAAATAATGATGCACTCTTCACTGCATGGCATTGCATTTACTTTATGCACAAAACTAAATCTGGGTTTATAAAATAATATTAAACCAATGCACAGGACAGCTACGAATAGCTCCACAGCTTCACATCAGTGATAATAATTGTATATACTGTGTATACTTTACAATAGTATAACACATTCTTGTCATGTTTCATACTTTTACTCAAATAATACTATAATGCAGACTTGCAAAAAACTGATATAATAATGTTGATTCACAAAAAAGTATTTAGATTATTGGAGCTATTTAAATTACAACAATGTTGTACTTCTCGGTGTAAATAATAATTTACCTTTCTTTGTTTTGTGTGATAATAAATGGGATTTTTTTTTTCTATTTTGTACTATTCATTGTACAAATCAAACAATTTGATCACTCTCAGGGTGTATATTCATTTTGATGGTATTTTGAACTAATATTTTGTTTTTTGTTTTTGATCATTTTGGTTGCATGTATGAGTGCTAAACACTTTCCCCACAGACTGTTTGGTGATTGACCGCAGGCAGGCTGTATGTGTGCAGAGTTTGCATGGTCTCTATCTGCTTGTGCTGGTTTTCTCTGAGAATCCTGCTTCCCTCACTATCGAAGAGCATGACAGGTCCATGCTGCTTATCTTGAGGACACCCAGGATTCAAGAGAGGTGCTCTATATCTCTACTTTCTGATTAGAAGGCAGCTAATTTCGGCTGCTCCGTTATTCACAAAGGGTCACCGCAGCAGGTAGCTCTGCACATTTGATTTGTTTAACATTTGTTTTATCCCTGGTGCATTCCTAAAGAGATTTATATCACCTCCCGGGCTCAAACCAGGGATCTTTTCCTTGTTAGTCAAATGTGTCAACCTGGCCGCTATTAATTCTTGGTTAAACAAAAATAAATCACTGAATTCAGATAGTTATGTTACTGTCTTTAACTGTCTGAGACATAGTAATGACATTTCAATCATTATAATCGCCTGTCCAAAGAAAAATACCAGTCCATGAATCCATTTTCTTCTGATTATCTAACTTAGGATCGCGGGGGCCTGAAGCTTATCACAGCTGCAATAGTGTGAGAAGCAGGTTACACTCTGAACAGGTCGCCAGTCTGTTGCAGGGCTTATATAATATTAATAATCACTTTATTGGTATAGAAGTTTTCAAAACACTGAGTTGCAAAGTGCTTCACAGTTAGAATAAATACTGCACAATACAATATACATTTTTTATCCTGTATTGTGTGAAAACAACAGCATCCATTAATCTACTGGAACCCTCCATCCTCACATGTGAACGTCACGTTTACTCATAATAATCAAGTCATACTTTTCATACTTTGCTGTAAAATAAACCCACCGTCCCCCATATACTTGTTTTTAAAATTACCTTCAATGCATAGTTTTTAATACTAGATTACAGTTCATTAGGTTGGTGTTTCGGGAGGTTAAAAACCAGCAGCAACACACTCGGTTTCTGTGTTGGCGACAGGAAAACCCTGAACCAAGCCACCTTACCCATGACTCACATGTAGTAGGTAGGTCAAACACCGGAGTGCTTGTTCAAAGGAAAAAAGTGGCAAGTGAACATCAAGAAGACGTTTTTGTTAGCTCTCCTCTTAACAATCAGAAGCTCAGCTTTCTCCCTTGGCAGTGTGAAACATGTCCTACAACCTCTTGTCGTGAACAAAGACTCGCAAGCCTTTAATTGTGCAGAAGGGCTGGCTTCACAAGTGGCTGATTTCCAGGTAACCTGGGAGATTGGGGGAGTGCAACCGCTATAAGAGAGATGGAACACAAGAATGGTTGTGTGAAAATGTAGGTCAGAGAGAAACTTCCAAACATCCATAAGCAGACCAAGCAGCTGCAAAAGGCAGGAGTGCCAGACAAATGGCCTTTTGCTCCGTCTCTCCTCTAATTACATGACGCTGGGCACATGCTGGTGATGTCATTGTGTCTTTGCAGCGTAACAGGTGATTTCCATGAGAGTGCAGCTGGTGCAAGCAGCCCATCAGATTGCATGAGGAAGAGAAACTAACTATATGAGCTTCTGTACTTTGTTCCTATTTCACCGTTTCACAGACCACAAATAAAGTACCCACAGTCTCAATTTAGTGTGTGTGTATTTGTGTCCCCCTGAAAGCACATCAATTTATAATGAGACACTGGAAAGCTTGTTTTATGACTCACCAACCGCTGACGGCAATACATGAAGCTTTTCTCTAGATTTTATCCTCTATTTGTTTTTCAGTGAATACCTCATCTGTATGCTACTGTCTGTCCATATGACAATCGACCACCTCTGGGACCACAGAGAGCTTGGGTTTTCTTTCCTCATGTCTCACTCTGTCCTGTTTGTGTTCGCTAGCAGTGCCGGTGTCATTAGTGAGAATGGAGAGCTGTTCCTCCAGAGCATGCTCCATGGGACTAGAGTGTTCACCCTCACATGCAGGCCCTCAATACCGACAGCATCCGTGCATCAGTGTCTGTGCTTCTAAGTTTATATGCTGATCTGTCTCTCCCGGGAATAGCTGTGTGGCATCAGCGTGGGCCTGCTGCTGTCTGTAAAATTGAAGTGACAGTGACATTTAGAAACACATCTTCCACATTTAGAGCTGCTGGCTCAGTCGTACCCGTCGCTGACCACAGATCACGTCTGGTGATTTTGCGTTTTTGCTTCTGTGAGCGTCACATATTAGTGCTGTGCCTTTAAGAGAAAAATGTGACTTCATCTTTTTATCAGTCACACTTTTATTTAGGTGACACTTTGGCGACGCACGGAAGGAACAATGCAGATGATCTGATTTTAGTGAGCTGAACAAATATGAATGAAATGTAGCAGGTGACTCAAATGCATGAGTCTATATACCCGTCACCTATTGCAACATATAGATCTGTAATGCTCTGAATTCTATCTGTTGTGTCTCAATAAAGGCAAACTGATGTAAAAGTAAATACCAGCTAGAATATGCTGCTGAAGGACCTCTGGTGCTACTTCTACCATGTGATGTTCTCACAGCTTGTGCTACCGGTGACGTCTGTATGTGTGGCCTGCTTTCCCTGAGGCCAGCCAGAATGAATGGGCCCTCAGTACCTTAACTAAATAAGTTCAACAGCCTGAAAGCAATTTGGCAAAAGAGAAGAAAAAAAAAGGTGGTGTTGTTGGTGGTGGGGGATAAAGAAATACCCATTTACAGTCACACCGATAGCTTGGTGGTAACACTGATAATACCAATGAGAAGTTTAGGGTTATGCTTTTTAGCCTTCATATGACTTTTATTCAGCAGCGTAAATCTGACCTCATTTTGAGACTCTCAAGGTAAACCCCTGCTCATATTAGACGGTGCTGAAAGAAAAGATGTCCTACTTGTATTTCAGCATAAATTCACATAAAACATTCATGTAATTGTTTTTTTTTTTATTGATAATTCTTTGAATTTCACATAACAAACCACATATATATATATATATATATATTTATATTTTTAAAAATAACATTTTTTACTTAAAACATCTTACTTTACATCTTAATACATAAAGGTATTTTTTTTCCTTTTGCACAGCAAAGATAAGACACTTATGTTTCAGACAACATACCAGCAAACGTATGTACATGGTAGTCAACATAATACTTCAATGAAGTCGCAACAGTGCAGAAATAAAAAGGTGACAAAGCAGGCGTCCTGATGAGGACTGTAAAGGAAGCCTGATGGAAAACAAATGTGTTTGTTTTTTTTCTTTTTAAGGAATGTTTGGGAGCTTCTGGATCATGAGGGTTGGAGCATGTTACAGAAGAAACGTGATATTTTCAAGTGAATAAAAAAAAACGTCAAGTAAACAAGCTCGATGCTACAACAAATCCTCTTAAACAAAAGAGTTGGAATTAGTGCCGTGCGTCTTAAGGCGCGCTGGGAATTTGTTATTAAAGTTGTCTCTCAAATGGGTATGTCTTTTTTTTCTTTGTTTCTGTGTTAACACAATCTTTTAACTTAGTTCAGTTGCCTAACTGTCTGTCTGCTTTGCCCCCAAATTACGTTTATGTCTTCTCAATTATTAGTCTGAGTGGCACATGTCAAACAAGCACTTTGTAATTGTTTCTCAAGGAGACTTCGTGGCTCAACAGAACGGTGCGCTACAAGTGCCCAGAAATGCCCAAAGTTGTTCAGGCAGTTTCTTGCACCTTTACCTCCTCAAAGCCATTGATTAGTGGTGGCGGCTCCTGGTTGCTTTCTATGGAGGATTCGCTCCCTGTGCTCTCACCAGAGAGGAGTCTGGTGACTCTGAGGTCAGCTTTCAGCGTCTGCACGTCGTTCCCTATGCTCATCTCTCCCAAGTCATTAATAATTTGAGTCAACTCTTGTTTGCCATTGGCAACACAATCATGGTCCGTGTCCAGAATGTCCTCACACTCAAAGTGCATTGCTTTCTCCTCCTCTTCCTCCCCCACCAAGTCCTCAGTGATAGAGCCCAGCTTTGGTGCACTCCGGCTGCGCTCCACCGGGGGTTTGTAGTAACACTGTCCGTTCAGCAGCTTCCTGAGGGGCACCAAGGGGATGGTTTGTTCTCCTATGAGCTGCTGCTGCTGGTGCCTTGCATCGTCCCTTCGTTTTAGTCGTTTAAACTCAGCCAGGGCTGTTGCCGAGGTCTGGTACAGCAGCAGCGCCATCGCCTTTGCCTTCTCCGGCTTGGACACCAGCACTGCGTGGCAGCGCAGCATTACGGCCTTGTGCTTCATCTCGTGCCTGTAAATCCAAGCGAAAATCTTGGGTAGCCGCGGGTCCGCGACGCAGTAGGTTATCCGGTGTAGCAAGTACAAGTGTCCCGGTCTCCTGGCCTTGTCATCCACATGCACCATGCGGATGCCCTGCGAGCTGATAGTCAGCCTCATCTTGGTGCCGTTCTTGCCCATCTCGCTTTTGCCCCAGATCTTGCTCACCGCCACGTCCGTGCAGCCGTCTCCTTTGGACTGGATCGTGGTAGCGTTCCCCAGGTAAAGCACCGTGTACGTGGGATCTTCGCTGGTGATCTTCAGCTTTTTCCTCTTTGACTTGAACATGCTGCCCACCCTGTTGAGTGCGCTCTCGGGGCAGGACTTGGCGAAGGAGGTGAGCGCGGAGTAGTTGAGACTCACCGCATAGCCCTTCTGCTTGGACTGCTTGTCTTCCTCAATCAGGTCGAACTTATTCTTCTTCCAAGGCAGCATTTTACTGCTGTTTCCAGTCAACAGCAGCACTGGGAGAGAAAGGAGAATAACTTTTTTTTTAATTACTACTAAATCCTAGAAGAGTTCTACTGCCTGTCAGGTCATTTGTGAGCTACTCTACTTGAACTAAACGGAATGACACCGTACTTCATTTGTCCAGCCTCTGAAGTGCTCCTGTCCATCGCAGCATCCGCCGTCTTATTTCATTGTAGCGCTGAGTACAGTCTCCTGTGACAGCACGAGATTCACAGATTATATACAGAGACAAACCATTTCAGCATGACTGTAGGGGGGGACTGAACCAAGTGAGAAGATACAGTACCTGTTAGTGTAAACCGTTCGCCACTGTTCGTGGTTTCTTGTGCTAAAACACAAATGATTATAAACAAGCAAAAACATCTACAGATATTTTAGTTATTCTCAAAAAAGTATGCAACATTTAAAAACAGAGCTTTATAAAACTCGGTTTAAGAGTCGTCTGTTAATATAATCTACAGCATTAAAGAGTGAAAGCTGTTCCCGGAAGCTATATTCCTGAAGGAGTATTTGTATGTAAAGTGAACATATAAATACATTGTTCTGTTATAAAATGTAAACTGAATGCAATGAAACAAAACCACATTGTTTTTATTGTCCCGTGACTTGCTTGTTTTT
>VURO01021181.1:0-10098 GCA_015108175.1 Pelvicachromis taeniatus
CTGGGCTACCACAGACAAGGAGACACTCGGGAGCAAAGGAGGAGCACAATTGGGAACTGCATTATTTGTGAACTGTTGGAATACGTTTTGGAGCACTGTAAGTAAACGCACTGTCTTTTCACCTCAGTCTAAAAACCGCGCCTGGGTCCTCTTTCCCTCTCACTTCTGTGACAATTCCGTCAGAGAAGGGAATAAGAGCTGTTCTCCAATAACGGTCTCTTTTAAACGCCGGGCCGGCCGAATAATTTTTTTAATAAGCGTCCGGGCTACTAAAGGAAGATATACGGTATGTGAGTCTTCATTTGTATCATATTTGCTACATTTCTACATTACAAGTATATTGTGCAATTTATTTTAGTTTTCGGGTGGGGATGGGGGTCACACTGATGACACAGAAGTCTCAAAAACTCACAAAAACTCATGTATTAAATATGATGCACTTGGTTATGTAACTACAGAAATATGTTTGTAAACATAATAACAGCACGCTCTTAAAACCCTGAGTATATGTCCATGAATCATAGTTAGAAACACACACCTTACCTGACTGACACAATAGCAACACAAAGAAATATTATGTGTTTTTTTTAATAGACTTAGTGAAAGACCCTGGCTACACTTTTAATAACAACAAGCATGGCAATGAACTACATCTAACTACAGCTGCTGTGACAAAATTTATAAAGGCCACAAACAGCAACTGCGATGCTCACAAAATGAAACAATAATATACACGATTTGAGCTTACTGCATGTTGTTCTTCTCACAAACACTGAGTATGTAAAATAGTTAACACACACAGAACTTGAGAAGAAGAATTAGGTGGTGAAATGTTCTTTTCTCAAATGTTGCAAACAGCAGGAGATATTCTGCATCAAAAGTGTTCTCACTATAGTTAATGTTCCATCAGGTTTAGGGAAAGGCGCGGCCTTGGCAGAGCTCACACACAAGGCAACTACCCACTAACTCACTGGAGTATTATCTGTGCTATTCTCACATTGGTGCAAACTGGAGCAACCTGACATTGCACAGATATGGCCCAGCTCTAGGGAGCTGGCAGGTTAAAGTCTGTTTTAACGTCTGATCTGAATGTAACACACATTTGCCTCCTAACATACACCTTCTAGGGTAATATCTAGAGTCTAAAGGTTTAGGGCTGTGGTGCATGTTGGAAAATGGTTAAAAAAATATGAAGCCTCTGTTCTAATGGTGCCTAATTGTTCAGTCACACTAGACTAAAACAGGCAACTAGGAAAAGGGTTGCCCAGGAATTGCACTGATTTCTTTTCTTGTTGGATACCAGTTGCCGATGAGTGCAACGTGTCTCTTTGCTGTAGGGACCTGACTCGGCTGGTTTCTAACTTGTTGTGTTAAAATTCCTATAAAAAAGCCAAGGTTGCAAAGCGATTTTGTCATTTTGAAGTTAAGTTGCTGTCACGCAGCAACAACTTTGCTATTTGTGGATCAATTTCGGACTTTCTGTTTCAATTATGAGACAGACTTACTCTTTCTTAGGGCCATTTTATCACCATATTAATGCACCAAAGTCACTTTGAAGACTGCAACTGACTGCAGGTGGTGGGAGATTTGGTATGTATTCAAAACAACCATTTTAAAGGCTATGAGATGACAAGTTCATTGCAAATGACAGCAATAATTTTGGTCGTGCCGCAGACTCCAACCACTGTTTTCCTTAGTGTGACTGTAGCATTACACCAGAGTCACGCAGGCCTGGCCAGATGAATGCCAAAGCACAAATGAGTATTCCTGGTATTCCTGGTATTCCTGGTATTGGTTGCTGGAGGTTGCTAGCAATTAGGCGTGGTCACCCGTATACACCGACTTGACTCCAAAAACTTGCCAGCTACTCATTGAGGCAACACAAAATGGAAATAAAGTCTGTTCACCTTCAAAGTAAACTTTTGCCATTTGGACTTTTCTTTCCTGCTGTTCAGCGATTATTTATGAGTATTTGCAGACAACTCGTCTGCTAAGTGAACTGTGACTGACTACGGGAATCTGCTAGTGACCAAAGGGATCATGAGGAAACTTTGTTGCCTGGGAGTTTACCATCCAGTGTCTGGGCCTGTGTAACTGAGGCCTTAGTAAACTGGCAGTTTTGCTAGTCTCACATTCACAGGGTTGCAATGTTAAAGCTGGTAATTTCCATTTTGCTAGAGAAAAGGGCATGGGGTTCTTAAAAATGAGAGCTTAATCCCCCAGGGCGCAATAGCATTTTTCAGCACTTTTCTGGTAATTTGTCTGTTGAGTCATAACACTTCTTCTTGAGACCAGCTGGTTGCTATAGTATTAACTGCATCTATTGAACTATCCGTCTTATAGGTTTGTCTCACTCATTTGACAAAATCTCTCCGAAGACTAACTACCAGTGAATTTATTTTTTACCTTATTACCTGTAAACACACATATTCAAATGTAGATTGAATTGAATCTTTATTTTGAACATGTTAAAAAAAAGGTAGTTTTATTTTTGCATCAGGGCTGACAAGTAATTTAGACTCACACACTCTTTAAGTTGAGACATTTCTATTGACTTCCTTTGTAATAACATTTGTTTGAACATATATTACTCTTAGTGTTCATGGAAGGTACTCTGCAATCTGTTGACTGCCAAGTTTTATTTATTTATTATTCTTTGTTTAGCCCTGCTATTTCCTTGTAAGAGTTCAGCTACATTAAATCTTAAACAATTAGATTCATTTAATTATGAAAATGATGGAAAATATTTAACCTGAAAGTGAAACTTTGCTTTGCGTGTAGCATCACATACAGTATCCACACTAGGGCCACCCAGCTCTGGTGTGACCTTGACATTCATTATTCAAATTTCCCCTCCTCCTACTGTATTTTCATAAATTTCCACAGTATAAAACTCCACCTTTACTGGAGTTGTCTAGAAGGGTAACAAAGCACTCCTTCCTTTTTTTCTGAGAGCGGGCTGTTTATTTTGTCACATTACAGAAAAACTACATAAATAAATGTGAACACAGGGAAATTCGAGCCAAATACACTTCAGTGTACACTTCACTGCACATTCATCAATAAATGTAGTAAAAAAAAAAAAAAGATCACCAGGTTGCGTTGGAGACCCATGTACTGTTTCCTGCCTTCATGTCCGGTGTGTGAATCATGCTATAAACTGATGTGCTGCTTAGTGAGTTGATGCATTTTGTATCCATGTTTTGGTTAATCTACATAACCTGTGCGTTTAGTATTACTGTCGTTTGCAGTTGAAATTTATTTTCGTAACTGAGAGACTAAAATTAAAATGTACTCCTATTTCTGCTCCCAAGGTAATATGTAGTACAATATGCAAAATAAAAATTTGTTTTCACTTATTTTTGTTTGATTAATATGGTTGGCAGCTAAATAAACATGTATTAAGAGGATCCTCCGAGTGTATTGATAATACTAGTTTTCCATTAGCTGTAGGGAAATGAGCAGAAAACTACAGATTGCAGCAGCATTCAGTGAGAGCTCTCTGCGAAGAAGCACCGCTCTTCCATCTGTAATAAATAGGCTGTTTATTACGTTACAGGAAATTAAACAGTGGCCCAGGAAAGGCTGCATGTTCAATTTACACTCCTGAACAGAGGAAGAGCTTTAAAAGACCAATAAAGTCACTCTACAACTCATCCAAAGCAGAGTGAGATGCTGCAGAAAAAGCCTTTGTCTTGCCAGTTGTTTCTGCTCTTTTATTTCTGTAATGTCAAATTTGCTCTTTTATCTTAGTCCTCATTACCGGCGTTCTCCTGTACAAGTCTGATCTCTGCTAATGACTTAAAGGATTCAGCTGAAACACTCAAAGTTGTGCTTAAAATTAATCACTCCTTTGAAGAACTACTGACCATATCAAATCAAACTATTTTACATTTTTAATGTGAAAATTCACACATTATAGCGCTCCTGGTATAACTAGTTTTATATCAGTATTTTGCTCATTTTTCTCTTGTTGAAAATATGAAGACCAAATCAGTCCATCTGGAATACAATGCACTATGAACTATGCACCAAACAATAGGAATTACGTACTTACATGTTTCTTAACAGAGAATGTTAATACATGTATGTAAATATACTTTACTGGGGGGAAACAAGGGGGAAAGAGAGACAGTAGGTGGCCAGAGGTGGCATTGCAAGTTATTATTATCTTCTAAAGGAGTGGACAAAACATGTCTGTTACCACGCTGTTTCCTCTTAACGCTTTTCAAGAAAAAAAAAAAAAAAAAAAAAAAAAAAAAAAAAAAAACAAACTAAAAGAAAATCAGCTGGATGCTTTTACATCGATGCTGTCCAGGTTTTGCGTGGTAGACATCTGCAGCACACACACATCCGTCACTCTGTCTAATCAGCCAATGACATGTTTGGACAGTGTGGACGAGGATGAGTCAATGCATGTTCGTGTGTGTGTGTGCAACACGCTGTACAGAGCTTGTCAATAACACACATGCACATGGAAAAAAAAATGACTCGAGCATGTGCGCATTGACACACATAGGCTTTTAATTAATTTAACTTTCAGGCACATTTTTCATGCTTTTCGACATAATGCTTCCTTTATATTATCATAAATTATGCAGATTGTACCTTAAATAAACAAATTTGTACTAGAGATGCAGATGAAGTTGTTTACCCTGGATAATCACACTGGGAAATAAGTAGTTGTGTTTCAGTGTGCCGTACTAATCATTCTGAGTGCAGCACTTTAGCAGGCAACACTGCACAGCAGTTCTGCATCATATTATTTAAACCCCTCTTAAACACACTACATTATCTTTGCAAATGTCCAGGATATAATAAATAGACCAACGTCGAATTTAAGCATGTTATCATTGATGACCAAACCATTAAGCAAGCATTGGCTGGTATTTCTGTGTATAGTCAGTTGTAGTCAGCCTGTGAAGTACCTGTAGCACCAAACAACACTATGCGGAAGGTGCAGTGAAAATATAAACTTAGCCGGTCTCCTTTTCAAGGACAATTTTTAGAAATCTTTACACCATGTTCAGCCTTGCTGTTATCATTAATTTGCTCACTGGAAACTCTGTTCTGATCAACTTTGCGTCGGCAGTTTAACCAAAGACGTCACATCGGTGCAGAGAGCAAAACATCACCTTTTCTGTCAAAATAACCCGACTTTCTTCAGGTAAAGGATCATCATTGGTGATGACAGCTGGGTCAGTGTCAGCAGTGAAAGTGTCTACAGTTTCCAAAACCAAGAGAAAAGGCACCAGGTCATATGCCCAACAGGGTGTAAACTTGTGGGTGTTTTTTTTATCATTATTGATGGGCTGTTTTATGGGGTTGCACACTGTAAATCTGTCCCTCGGGGTCAAACTGAAACCTTTGACATGTGGCGCATGCTTCCTCAAAATAAAATTGAAGTAGAATGGTTGAGGCTTTGACACAGTGTGAGATCCAGTGAGCATCAAATGTGAGCGGTCACATTTCACCGGCCCCACTTGAGGCATTGCAACACTCGCGAATGAGACTGCTTTAAAGGAGAGGTGGGTCAAATTAAAACTGGTTTGAGATTTTCATGGGTCATAGACCTTTATGACCACTTATGATCAAATTTTAATGTTTATTTTAAAGTGTAACTTCTTCTGTTCCCTTTTTCTCTCTCCTTTTTACTGGTTTTGTTTACAATTCCTGCTCATCTTTTGTTCTTTTTCTGTTTTCTGTTAATGTTCTCGCCAGTTTTGAGCATTTCTCAATTTCCCATTTCTCTTTTCCCTCTCCATCTTCTCCTGCTATGATGAGAAAATGATTACCTGTCCACCAAGGAGATCCTCATCTACTTTATTACACAGGTGAAAAAAATGCAGCTTATTCCATCACTGTTCTCTCTCAGCTCCTACAGACCAAAGTTAAAAATATTAATGATCACGATTTTGTTATTTTATAGATAGAATAACAAGAAAGCCGTTCAATTTTAATCTGTCACTTAAAGGTGGTTATAGAATAGGGCGTACATGCACAGCCTCGGTGGAGGACAGGAGAACGTAAAATTGAAAAACTAGTCATGAATAAATATGACACCGCATTTTTCCTTCTCCTTATCGAGGTTGCCCAGAGAGAGGTGGAAGGAGAAGCACACTGATTACTGCAACTGCTGCTGACTCCCTGACAGCAGATGTCTTGTTGATGATAGACCACATAACTACATGAAAGCAACACACAAATCAGTAGAGAGTTGGCATACAACCTCATAGCACTGTGGTTATGGCGTAAACCAGCCACTTAGGCCTATGATTCTTCTTGCGAACAGTTATAATGTTCTACAACTCAATGAAGACCTTGAAAACCTTCTCTGACTTCTGGTTGTATTTTTGCTGTCTGTATACTGAGTGTTTCTACATGGCACATTTGCTGTATCCATAAAACCTCATGTTAGTATGCAGCACTAGGTGGATTCTTGCTGAATTTCAATTAATATCAATTAGTTTTTTTTCTTTCCCCCCCCCCACACATGTCAACTCAAAAGCTGAAACAACAGAAAGATTTAAAAATCCAAATTTTAAAACCGCCACTTTACAAAACAATACATCACGATAATGCGTGCATGTATCTACCCGTTGCCATGATGAACCCCTGTTGTGTCGGAGAGGCTTAACAAGAGCTAACTGTACTTTGTGGGATTAAATCAATACAAAGAAAAAAAAATCAATAAAAAAAAAAACACAGAGAAAGGCAAAAATGACACAGCTATACACGTGGAGATAGGCTGCCACCGGTGGAGAAATTGTTTCAAATAATAATGGTGTTTAATGCTTAGGCAGGTCTTTTGTGGAGGGGGGTAATGCTAGGCTTTATAGTGCTCCTGTAAGGGCTATTCTCAACACAGCGTAACACCCATCAGTTCCTTCTGTCTCTCTGCACACTGTCACAAACAAGCACGCACGCACGCACGCGCGCGCGCACGCACGCACGCACGCACACAGGCATTCCTACACTTTTGCAGCTCATGCATTCTCTAGCTTTATGTTTTTATTTTCAGTTCCCCTTTTTTCTCTCTCCAACCTCTCCCACTTGTTTAAGCAAAATAAACAACAGATTACAGATTACTGTCTTTAGCGTTGAGAAGCAAGGGGAGCACTATGAAGCAGTCACCTTCAAGACTGTGGTTCAGTAATTAGGCAACCGGAAATACTGGCAGTGGTTTCTAGCGGTTTCTAGTGACTCCCATCCCCTCCATAACACACTGGACAATCTGAAGAGCAGATTCAGCAACACGTTCCTTGGACTTCGCTGTCTGAGGAAACGTTACAGGAGGTCGTTCCTTCCCACTGCTATCAGACTCTTTAATTCATCCACTTGGGTCAGATCCACACATGCGGAACAGTATTGTTAATCACACCTCAATGCACCCTGTCACATTTGTACAATACGACATATTTGCACACATACTTGTCCTTTTATATTTTTAAGTATATTTATCTTTATACCCATGTCTCTATATTTATCTGTTTATCTTAATATTTATCTGTCATAACTCTGTTTCTACACTCATTTTATATGAGTGCTTGTTGTTTGTCGTATATTTGCTGCTGTGACAACTCAATTTCCCTCTGGGATTAATAAAGTTTCTCTGATTCTGATAGTATGACAAAAGTCGAGATGTATGCATTGCTAGCTAACATGAAGATAAAATAAAATATACTGACTCTGCTGCTGATTTTCAACGTTGTGTGATGTTTAGCAACTAAACAACACTGAGTCTGGAGGAGAAACTACATGAATACCAAGAGGAGGCACTGACTTTTCACTAGCATCAGACTCTCTCTGACTGACACACCTGCTGAATGGTGAGACAAAATGAATGCATGTACACAGTATTTCATACTGAACTGGAGAGGTATGCCATGACTGACCTTGTGCAAAAATTGTCCTTTTTTTTTGAGAACGTAAATAAGGGTTGGTGTGGATTTGAACCTTTCTCAGCTGATCACCAAGGTTGTTGGTTTGGCACTGCATGAAGTCTGGTATTGACGGTGTCATAATGTAGCTCTTGCCCTTTTCGTCAGAGGTTCAGACCAACCTTTTTACAGTAAGCAAAGGGCCACACACTCAACAACCAAACAAAAATGTCTACAAATTTTTCCAATGGACTACTTTGAAATAAGACTGATCATTGTTCCAGAAACCAAGAACTTTCTGTAACTCTGACTTTTCTTAGTCTGTCTGCTACACAGTCAAATTATGCTTTTTAATAATATAACACATGAGTGCATTAGTGAATGGATAAAATAAACAAAGATACAAATTGTGAACATATACACAATCATATTCATGAGTATGGATCAAATCATTTTTCTGCCCTGACCTTTGCTTTTGAGTGGATCTGTTTTTGCTCGTGTAGCTTACTGAAACATTAATAGCATCACAGTTCCGACATGTATCAATGAAGGAATAAAAGCTTGCTGATATTTCTTATTTATGAACACATTTGTGTAAATATATACCGTGTTTCTCACACACATCTTTTACTTGCGTGGGCTTCCATGGTATATTACTGGTAACCAAGTATATGTCACGACTTATTTTATTTCATTTCACCTCTCTGAGACAATGCGAATAACAAACGATTGGGCAAAATTGAATTTATTTGGATTTTGGACTTGAAAATTGAACCATTAATTTTTTGATGAGGGTTGCACTCTAAATGTTTTCTCTCTTAACAACAAGCTGTAAACACAGCACTGACATATGTAGCTGAAAAAGGTAGAGTGGGCAATTAATTAATTATTTCTTAATGAATACCTGATCCAACCGATGAATGCCAGTCCAATAATCACTTTTCCTCTTGCCATTTTTTTGGTGTCTACCAGCTCCTGAGGGAAAAATTTGTGGCTCACTAACTGTTAATTGCTCCACTGTGTTCACCAATAAGTTGCTTTGTCTGTTTTCAATTTGAAGCTTGGAAGTTAGCAGTAAAGTGTTTTATCCTCAACTGCCTGCTGAGCAGAGTGATGAAACGAAACCAGAACACTAATGTTGTGGCCCATAAAACTAATTCAGTTAAGTTAGAAGATGGCACAGTTTTGCAGTGTTTTGGCAATAACATAATGTTGCTTCAGTGCTAAAAATGCATCCTTTTTCATACATAGTCTTTTATTGAACATGAAAATAGTGATTGTAACAACTTTAGATTGTGTCAGTGTGCATTATGTTGATGGATGGGTTTTGAATGAAACTATATCAAGCTCTGAATTCTTGTTATATACAAATAGATCTAAAAACTCAAATTGTTTGAATATTTCTTCAGCTCAATCAACAACAGAATTTACAATACAGAAAACTATGTTCATTCTTAAACTCAATACTTTGTTGGGGCTTAAAATATTCAATTTGGACTTTGAGCAAATAAATAGTGAAATATTATAAATATGGTTTATCTCATGGTCTACTTTAGTACAAACAACCACAATTATTTGGAAGACTGCTGATGATGATCAGTGATGAGGGTAACAAACTGAGGGTCTTTGCAGTCTGTGATGATTTTTGTTGCCATGTTATCTCCTGCTGCTTGCTGGTCCACTGTGTTTTATCAAGTTTAAAGTCAAAACAGTCATCTACCAGGAGTTTATCCAGAACTTCATGTTTCCATCTGCTGACACGTTTTATAGAGATGCCAGATGCTAAATCAAGCAGGATTTAGCATCTGGCATCTATAATGTTTTACATAAACTGTGGCAAAAACGACAACAAAAAAATATTATTGTGCACAATTTGTAAAAAAAACAAAAACAAAACAGCATGTGCATCAAAATAAATGATATCTAACAGCTGAATTTAAGTTCTAAGCGTCCCAAAACTATAGAGAAAGGCATGAAGTCATAACTGACTTTGAATATCACCAGTGAACCTTTGAAAGGTCCTGTAGGGAAAAAAAATGAAATTTCCCATGAAAATAACATCACGTCCGGTAAGTGATAGTTCCTGCTGACAACAGCTGATCAGATCGGCAAAGTATATTTCGGGATTATTATATTTTTCTTTTTACATGATTCTTGCAAAGCCATTAGTGGAAGGAAACCACACCCTTGGATAAGTTGAATACATGATATGTAAGTA
>VURO01021185.1:6209-17358 GCA_015108175.1 Pelvicachromis taeniatus
ACTCTCTCTACATATATATATATATATATATATATATATATATATATATAAAGTAAGGTGTAATTGCTTTGTAATTTTGCTGAAATGCAAACAGCATTTGCTCATTTTACATCATAAGTACACTGTACTGTACTGGAGCGTAGGCCGTACTGTGGAGTGGCTTAACCTTGCCTAACTACCAGGTATTTCCCTTTCCTGTACACTCCGTTTGAAAGCTATGTTTGAACAGTTATCATAAAAAAATTAAGTTAGACTTGGCTCCATCATTATGAGGTCACACAGGTCTACAAATTTTGATGGGCTTTAATTTGTCTTGTAGGTTGGAGAACAGTCCTTATCGTCCTTACATTGGTAAAACAAAAGGACAATTTATTAACAGAATACCTATCATCAATACTTAATGGATATTAAATGAATACCCCAAATTACAATGAAATTGCACACTTGTTAAAATTACTCACACAGTATTTAAATTTACTAGTATAAAAATGTCTTTGTTTCCTGTAAAAACCCGACTTGAGATCCTTATTCTAGTGTGCCTGCCTGTACGTATTTGTAGGAAAATATAATTACATAGTAATTTCAAGTATAATACACTGAAATTTCTGTTAGTTACAGGGGAATTACTTCCTTAGTTGTGAGCCGTATTATAACGTGTTTCCAAAATCGATACAACAAACCTTATTTTTCCAACCAGGTAGGCTCCTTGTTATCTTTACAAAGAATCCAGTATAAGACCCTCTCCAGACCTTTCAGATTTTTTCTGTATATAATACATTTTTTTGAATTCTACATTAGGTGGTTAATAGCCTTCTGGGAGAAGACACCATTAAAGACATTGTCTATTGTTTGTGGAAACATTTAGATGTTTTTTTATGAAGTTAGAGTTTGAATGATTTAAACCACCTGGTTCACAGTTCACCGTTCTGTTGCTGTGGCCTTGTCACAGTGCCGTCTCTTGGCTGCTGCTACTGTTTATTTTTCCTCTAATCACTACAGCCTCTAAAACTTTAGCCCTTCAGTCACACGCCACGCTGTCCAGGCTCGAGAAGATTCATAGCAGCCCAGATAACATATACGCACACTCACATATATGTATAGCATGTCTTAGCCTCTTGGCCTCTTGCCCACCTGCTATCTCAGCAAGGGTATGTGTGTCTGCGTGCGTGTGATAAGTGAAGGAGAGTAGAAGTTCAACTTTAATCGGCAGCCGTCCTCCACTAATGGCTCTCTTCACCGACCACTCTGCACAGCGCCACATCTCCACAACAAACATGCACCCTCTTCACTAACACCAGACAGGTCTACTCCGTCCAGACGTGCCCCTACACATCTACACACTAATGCTGGCGCACTCACCCACACATATACAGAAGATATGCCCTACCTATCGCCAGCACCACTACATGTGGTGTTTTTGTCAGTCAGTGAAGAGTACAGTGCAGTCTAAAGACACTCAAAAACAGTTTACCCATGCTGAGTAGTGTTTTTAGGAGACACACTTGCATGCAGTTTATACATTCACTGTTGTATACATCAGGGCAGGCGATGTAAGTTGATTAAAAGTGGGATGGTGCAAAGCCTTGTCTAAAATACAGCCTCTATTTGTTCAGCTTTGTAGAATATTCACATTCAAAATCTCTCTTTTTTTGGCCTATAAATCCTGTGGTTTCTAACACAGTCAGCGACATACAAATGTATGAATGTGCAGCTGAGAATGTTAATGCTCCAGACATGTGGGCAAGTTAATCAGTCAATAAAATAACTTAAAATACAAAAGAGAGTTAAAATAAAGGTAATAAAATGACTAAAGAGAGGACGCTGCAATCTTAACTTCACTTCCCTTTAACATATCTCATGGTATATATCACTTGTTGTGAAGTGCTTCAGCGTAATGCTCATAGCTCACATGTGGGTTTAAGATGCTGTTAAATGTTTATAAGCATATAAAAATATGAGGAGCTTGAGATGAAAAGTCCAGCAGTAATTGGCTCGATGATCTGCTTCGTCCGTGAGAGTCATGAATAGTTGCTTTTCTAAAAGGTCAGATGGTGCATTGCTTTGAAGTGTGTGATAACGTTATGTCTTTGACTTTCGGATGGTCAAGCGATGCTAAAGTAACTAAGAAAGGACGTGCTGCAGCGCCTTAGCTTGAGCTGCTTCTTCGTCTTGCTTTGTTAAAAAGCTTTTTAACAGAGCTATGACCTGGAAGTGTCTATTTGACCTCAGCTTGAGTACTGCCATAAAGTCTGCTACCTCTGATAGTTTACTTGTACAACTGATCTTTTTTGTTTCCCACATTGAAGGTGATGCATTAGGACTAGAGCTACTTGGACATTTCCAGTCGAGCGTCTGTGGGATTCAATTTAATTCAATTCAATTTTATTTATATAGCACAAAATCACAACAACAGTCGCCTCAAGGCACTTTACATTGTAAGGTAGACCCTACAATAATACATACAGTGAAAAACCCAACAATCACATGACCCCCTATGAGCAAGCACTTTGGCGACAGTGGGAAGGAAAAACTCCCTTTTAACAGGAAGAAACCTCCAGCAGAACCAGGCTCAGGGAGGGGCGGGGCCATCTGCTGCGACCGGTTGGGGTGAAAGAAGGAAGACAGGATAAAAGACATGCTGTGGAAGAGAGCCAGAGATTAATAACAAGTATGGTTGAATGCCGGGAGATCTATTAACACATGGTGAATGAGAAAGGTGACTGAAAAGGAAAAACTTAATGCATCAAAGGGGATGTGCTGGACAAAAGTCTGATACAGATTAAAAGATCTTTTGCTGACATCTTGTTGCCACATATCCCAGCACACCATCGGGGGTCAAGTAGACTCCATGGCATTATTAACAAGAGAGCTTCAGGTCGTTGATTCATATGAGCAGAAATGAGGCTTAACAGACAGACTACAGCTCCCTGTGTTGGAACAGCAGTCAGTCAAAGCAGCCATCACTGATTTTATTTTAAAGCTGAGGAAGTTGTGACTTAGTTCACGTACACGATTAATAGAAACAAGACAAATGGTTTTAACAAGTGTTTTTACCACCACGCAATCAACGAACGCGACCAAAGTACGTCTAGAAATTTCACACGTAGAGAAAACACACACACGGGGAGTTATTTTAGTTCCTCGCCATTGTTTATAGAGTGATAGAGAAGAGATTGTGCTGGGTGAAAACTGCATTAGATAATCCCTGAAGCAAGCCCAAACTGTAACAATAACAGAGCTATCATCACCCAAACTATTTCCTACACACACACACACACACACTGCGCACACACTCACTAAAAACGCACACATACACTCACGTCCCCGTCCACAGTCAGATTAGTGTGGGAATGTTTGTGCCAGCAGCGAGCGTCTTGTGCTGTGTTGATGTTGTGATTATGGGATGGGGGGTGGGGGGGTGTTTAAGGTTGAGGATGACTTATCTGACATACACACACGCTCACGTACACACACCGCGCACTCACAGTAATCTAGATAAAGATCATCACTCACTCGGCCTCTCCTTCCTCCCTCTCGTCCTCTGACAATGCTTACAGCTCGCGAGGATTTATGCTCGCCATTTCACCGCTTTAAACATCTTTATATAAACGCTTTAATCCTAAACGCCGCTCCAGGAGGAAAAATAACAGTGCTAGCAGAGACGGCAAATTAATTGAAATCGTTATCGGAGCCAGTTTTAAAGTGGTATTTCGTCTTGCCGTTGTATGTGCGTTTCATTAGGACCGGCTAAATTCATGACGGGCCGGGGGCAAATTTGGGGTCGGTGCACGGAGCGAAAGGCAAACGCTTCCGTTTGTTTTCCGTCGCCACACGTCTGTCTCGTTTAGCTACCGAACCCAGGAGGCGATATTCTATTCACGGACACATCTACTCTGTGACAGCTGATCATACTTGTGATTAATGCGTTTTTTCTTTATATTTCGGTTCGCATCCAAACTTTGAGTTACACCAGCTAACATTCTCTTTTTGCTGCACACCTGCGTATGCGGGCGGCACGGTGGAACGGTGGTTAGCACTGTTGCCTCACAGCAAGAAGGTCCTGAGTTCAATTCCACCATCAGGCCGGGGTCTTTCTGTGTGGAGTTTGCATGTTCTCCTTGGGTGCTCCGGCTCCACGGTCCAAAGACATGCACTTAGAGGGAGTAGGTTCATTGGAAACACTAAATTGCCCATTGGTGTGAATGTGAGTGGGAATGATATGTGTATGTGTGTTAGCCTTGCGACAGACTGTCCAGGGTGTACCCCACCTCTCACCCCAATATGGGATATGTGTGATAGGCTCCAGCGCCCTCCGTGACCTTGAAAAGGATAAGCGGAAGCGCATGGATGGACGGACCTATGTATGCATTTGACTCCCACTGGGTCAGTATTTCTCTTTGACAAATGATTCTCTTCTCAAAAGACTCAGGTCTTATTTTAATGCAGCGCACGTGGACTTTATGCTTGCCAACAAAGGTTCCCTGGATGGTGGATGAACTGTGTTGTGATACTTTTGTACGTTTTGTGTTTATCAAACTTTTCGCTCCTATTATTAGCATCAAGTACTCAGTTGGAGCCCCATATTTGGTATTTGTATCAGTCCCGTCCACTGTTGCTGCGTTTCCCCTTTCCTAGCGCTGCGTCACATACAGCTGAAACTGCAGGCCGAGGTCACGTACAGGACCACATTAGTCACAACACTGTGCGCATCTTCAAATCGGACCCATGAGAACGAAGCAGCGATTATTATATCATCACAGGATTCATACGAGACCCGGCGTAGAAATCTGTCTTCAGCTGGTTGACATCTACAGACCTTTAAAGTTTTGCAATTGTATCTCGCGTTCTCTTGATCGCATTGTCCCGAGACAGTCCGACTTTATGACAGTTCCTGCTTTGACAGTTGGACCACACTTTTCCATCATCACATCCACAGGCACACTAAAAGCCTCCCAACAGTTAAACCAATCATGCCATCATGACCGGTAATCACTATTGCTTCTCCTTAAGAAGCATTCAAGGAGATGCCAGGTGGAGGAATGATAGGCAGACAGATGGTCGGGAAGTCCGAGTCCCAAGCAGTGGGGAAGTCCTAAGGGAGAGATTTGTTCTGCACTCTTCTGCTACGCTTCACTCTCCCTCTTTCCCCCTGCCTTCTCCCTCTGTTTGACTTCACTTTCTGGCCTGTGATTTGTTTTGTTCTCTTCTTATGTTATCTGTTGCTCTCCTCACAGGGGTCGTGGATACAAGGCTGGACAGTGTGTATACACCACCCTCGAGTGTAGCGTCATATTCACGCCGCCGTGGCTGAGAGCGTGTGTGTCTGTGTGCGCCGTGGGCACAGGAGAGATGTGTGCATGTGTGTGTGGGGTCTCTGAGAAAAAGAAAGGACCATCAGGACAAAGAGCTGGCATGAAGGCGAGCATGGCTTCTCTCCACATTCACGAGACAATTTTACTATCTTTCCTGTTGACAGCAACTATCGAGGCACCCGGGGAGTAAAAGCCTCGCTCGGAGAAAATCCTCCCGCTACAAATGTAGTTTGTAGCCCACACAAAGTGAACGTCCTTTTTTTTTTTTCCCAGCATAAAGAGAGAACAGCTCGGCGCAGTAATCCGCCTTTCTGGTGGCAGCCATTTTAGAGCCTCGTCTCGTCGTGGTGGCATTGTGGTGCAGTCCCAGTTGATTAACATGTTGTCAGTAGCTGTGGCTGTGCGTCTCTGCTTCTCTCTAAGCCACTGTGCAAAGACAAGACACAAAATTGGGTAATATATGACTTTGGAGACCTGTGATTGGTTAGAATGGGAGACTTTATTGCTTGTTGTGAATACAGCGCATGTGGTTCTGATTTTGGCTACCTTTCTTTTTTTTCCCCCCCGAGCTGTAGCACAGACGCAGACATCCAGCCGCACACATGCAGATCCATGCAGACAAACACGGAGAAATATGCATCCTAAACACGCACACACAATAATAATCATTGTTTATAAGATGACTATATGCACCGAGCCGTTCTGACCACAATTCCTGAGGGCTAATCTTGCGGTTAATTGCCAGGCATGATCAGTGTGCCATTACTGAGTTTCCTTGATTGTGTATCACGCGCTGGTCATGGGCTCATTACTTTAATAGACCTGCACTGACGACGATAGGTTACAACTGAGGAACCAGGATCTTACTGCTGTCATTAATGGCTTGTGACATGTCTTTGTTGGGATATTCAAAACTCGGGACTGCAGTGGCCCGAAGCCTGTTGTGGTCTTTGATTCTGAATGTTGTTAAGGGTTACAAACATATGAATGCTGTTCATAATTAAGGAGCTGACACTGCCAAATGATACAGTTGACTTAAATTATTGATGAGAGTCAAGCATACATGAAGTGAGGCGGTAAAGAGGATGTAATGTGGAAGAAAAAAGAAGATAAATTGGCGAACTGGAGACAAATGACATATCGTGACGCTGCCAGGAAGCTGCTGAGTAGAAAGATTTATGGAAATAATTAATGCAGTCAGCAGCCGTCGGAAGATGGTTTGGAGACGAGCAGGTCGCATGGTTACTTAAGAGTTGTGCGCATCCATAAGGAAACAAATGTAATCGAGTTCATATCCGAAGACTGTACATTTGATAACCCAGTGAGGTCTAAGCCATCACTAACTGAAGCCACAACCCTAACCCTCTGTACTGGAGAACAGCAGACAATGTCTTTTCTTGGAAGAACTCTAAATGGTTTTTGAGCATGGTCGTTATAATTACTACTCTTTTTTTCAATCCCCTGTTTGCCAAGTTTGTCAGTTTTAAAATGACCAAAATGAGATATTCTGTTCTCTTAGGGTTTGGTTTGGCATCATCACCAATGATGACTTAGACCTTACAGAGTTCATTTCTTTACCTACGTACATTTGATATCGAACAGTTCTGGGGAAAATGTTCAATGATATTGTACGTTTAAAAATGAAAAAGACTTTCTTTTCCCAAGGGATGCTAAACCGAAGGCACGCACTTCCTGTGTTGAAAGGTATAGCAGTGGAACGTAAACGTAAAAGTCCAAGTAAAAAGTTTACACATCTCAATTTTTATCAATTTATTCTTGATGAAGTCTGTTGGCCTTCATTAGCTCTATCAGTCTGCCTTATCTGTGGTTGCTATATAGTCTATGGTTTTATGAAAATACTTTAGTTTTGGCAACTGTGCTTAGAGAATGTGGAACGGAATGAGTTAAATATAGGAAAATATTTTTTTTAAGATTAAATAAAATGATGAACTGAATACTGAGTTACAATCCAACTTTGATGAGGGTTAGGTAGCTGCAACATGTCCCAATAAGTTCCATGGATAGTCCTGAAAGACAAAAACATAATGCCGGACTGGTTCTCCGAGTCACTGAGTAGTCACTGTTGCAGTCAAAGCCAACAGGGGAAGGACACAGTGAGCTTTACATGTATGTAAAGGCATGCTGCCCACCTAAACTGCTGAGAGGATTGGCTTTAAGGCAATGGCAAAAGCACTGCATTCACAGTACGCAATGCCAAGCCACAAACACTTCACACAAAACAAAATCTTGAACTTGTACAGCAGCTGTCGTGAGAAAGAGAAGCAAATGGCACCCAGACACGCAAACTCACACGTAGCATCAGCTGTGCAGTTTGATAACTTCCACAAACTTGTATAAGTGTCCTCACAACCATAATGAATCGATAACGTCAAAGACAAGCAATGCACAATTACTTTTGCAGAATCTTTTATAGCTTTTCAAGCTCATTGCATTTACTTTTTACTGTAAATAATACTGTAAATGTTCCATAACTATGAAGGTCTGACATTCACTGGTCTGTATTAGGCTCCTCGGACACATGACACCCATCTGCTGTTGGACTCTCACTGAACACGAACAGTCTTTTTTTTTTTTTTTCCATGTGGCAGAAAGAAAAGTGACTAAATCCAAAAGTTGCTAATATTGTAAACTGTCAGCTAAACATTATCAATAACATTATTTGCTGAAGTGGGTTGGGTGGCTGTAGCTCAGGTGGTAGAGCAAGTCAGCTACTGATTGGAAGGTTAGTGGTTCAATCCCTGGCTCCACTAGTCTGCATGCCAAATATCCTTGGGCAAAGATACTAACCCCCAGTTGCTCTCCGATGCATCTGTCGGAGTATGAATGTTAGTTAGAAAGCAGTAAAGTACACAAAAAGTGATTGTGTGATTGGGTGAATGAGGCATGTTGTATGTAGCGCTTTGAGTACTCCACAAGAGTAGAAAAGCAAAGTATTTTAATTAGTTTTAACCACTCAGGTGATAGTAATAAATAACCATTTTAACAGTAGGTGATGTATGGTGAATGGATAAATGTATCATATACCAAATGAATGAGCTGTTGAAATGGTTAGTTAAAAACATTAAAACATAACTGAAAATGCAGCAAAGATGAATAAAATAGATTATGTAACTTTTTGAAATAGGTAGCTAAATGTAACATATGAACAATAAAACTAATAGAAAACTTTTTAAAAAGGCAATTAAATGAGGTCAGGCTGTATAAACTGTTGCTCTAACATGGTTAGCTAAAAGTTGTGTAGCCACTAATATTAACAAACAACCCCAAAAAACTTGCTCGAATAGTTGGCTGATATATAGTTTAAATAGATACAGCAAACAAACACAGTCATCAAAATAACCGGCTCTTATTCCCTTCTCAGACAGAATTGTCATGGAAATGAGAGGGAAAGAGGACCCAGGTGCGGTTTTTAGACTGAGGTGAAAAGACAGTGTGTTTACTTACAGTGCTCCAAAACGTATTCCAACAGTTCACAAATAATCCAGTTCCCAATTGTGCTCCTCCTTTGCTCCAGAGTGTCTCCTTGTCTGTGGTAGCCCAGTGCACGAGTGGTGCTCCACGAAACATCTCTCAGCCCGACTCTCCAGGAGAGGAAGTAAAAGACCAGAAAATCACAGTTAGCAGGTTCGCTAGCCGACAGTTCCAGTTCAGTATGATAATCCCACTTCGACGGTCACTACATCCAGCTTAAATGCCGCTGGTTGTAGATGACGGCTTATTGGAAACAGCTGGCCGAGTGATGAGAGGTGGGAGGACCGACGACAGTGCAACGGGACTTCCGGGTCGAAGGTCGCCCGGATACTATTGGAGACCGGCGTCTATTTGTCGTGACATGTTTTCAAACCGGCGTTTATTAGAAACTGGCATTTAAAAGAGACAGGCTACTAATGGAAGATATACGGTAAATGGTATGTAGGCTACATGTCCTTGGAGCTGTATTTTAACCAAACTAGCCAAAACACTGATGTTTTGTCCACAGCTGAAGTGTGAAAATCCAATTGTTGTAATATTAGGCATATGCGGTATTGGTAAATAGCAGCTACTTAAGAAACAGTTAAAAGAACATATTTGAAAGACACTTCAGTTTTCTGGCAGGACTGCTGGGGCTCGTCTGAGAGGGAAAAAACTGTGTAGCACATCAAACCAGCTCAACCGCACAGGCGCTCACGAGAAGGTTCAGATGTTGGTAGAGTACATGCTACCAACTCTTTGAAAACAACAGAGGGTGGTAAACTAGGTCAACAATACACGCACACAAACACCTGAATTCATGAATTATTCATCTCTGCCTCTTACATTTAAAAGGAAAGTTTTTGTTTACTCGACACCTGATTAGCCTCAGTGGGGTTGAATTATTGGCAGGGGAAACTGTCGCTGTGCTCATTTAATAATGTCTCACACAACAATGTTCCTGTGACTGATGGATTTCCTTTTTCCACATTTCCTGTCAAATATCAAAGCTGCAAACACAGTCAATATGATCTCTGCCAGACTTTACAACACTTCCAAAGGAAAAAAAAAAAAAGTGTTAGGCTATATTAGATCCAAACATTTTTTCTTTATCGTCCTACTACAAAGTTATGAATAACTCTCAAGCGTCACTATGTTTTAATAATTAAAAACTGCCACAAAAGTACGTTTGCTAATTCCACATGTTTATGGTTTGCTATTGTGACCTATTGTATATCCATTTTTATTACTGTGGACTATGCCCCTGACCTCTGAGCTGAACTGTCACGTCTATCTCAGAAAATAGAGTCAGTGCTTAATACATAATGCATAAAGCTGGTTATATTTTGGTCTTTCTCTCTACTCTGCTCCGACAACTGTTTGTTTTACTTTGAGTTTGTGATTCAAGCTATATTGTTCCCGTGCATATAAAACATTTAAGCGCCTGAGAAACGGTATCTTTGGGTTCATGTAGTGTAAATTTCACGAGATAAAGAAGGCATTGGGTAGGAGCAGGTATCAGTGACAGCAGATATGACAGTGATTTGGTCAGAAACAGGTTTAGGAGCTTAGGTGAAAGTGGGTTGCAAAGAGGCCTGCAGAAACTGAGGGCTGTGTAGGATTTGCCTGTTGAATGTGTGGAAGCTGAGCTGGCTTTGAGGCCAGTCGAGCTCGTCTAAATTAATCCTATGCTCAATTTAACAGAATATTTAAAACCATTACCCACTGTGAGCAGCCAGTCTCGAAATGACTCCTTAACATGACAATACAAATAAGAGCAATGATTACAAAATACGCCACAAAATTACAATCTCACACAGAGAAAGACAATATCCAAGATCAAATCCACCAGTGCATTTGTTCTTTCTAGAGAAAACAATATTAAAAGCAAGGGTTTCATGTCTGGCAGTCTAATGAACTGATGCCTTTGTTTTTAAGCAGCTAGCTGTTCATTAGAGGGAGTGTTTATGTTCAGGGTAATCTCAGTATAACATGAGAGGGAGCTGCACAGGGAGTCTCGTCCCATACCTGCTCTATAAACTCAGCCAGGATAAAATCTTTACAATTATCACATCAGTCTCCACCACCTGCCCTTCTTAACTTTTACATGGCTTCATTTTGACCCACTTCAAACTCTTTTCTATTCCCAACATTGTTTACTCGCTCCTGCACTTTTAATTCAGCCTCACGCCACCGTTTGTTGTAAGAAAATGCAGAACACTGCCTCATAGATGGCAACTGGATGTTCTGACTTGGTATAAAACACACACACACACACACACACACACACACACACACACACACACACACACACACACACACACACACACACACACACACACACACACACCCACACACACACACAC
>VURO01021186.1:0-20014 GCA_015108175.1 Pelvicachromis taeniatus
TCTCGCTTTTTGACAGGGTATCAACTGGTACCACTGGAAAGGCCACGAGTTCTCCATTCCCTTTGTGGAGATGAAAATGAGGCCGTTCAATTTCCGCAGCATCAGCAGCAAGAGGAGGCGGTCTGCCCCTGTATAGATGAATCGCCACGATCCAGCCCAGAGTCATGGATAAATGGAGTTCGGATGTTGAGTTTTTGCTATTCGCACGCCTCACTGACAGGAGCAGCAGGCTGGAATGTGACCGCGGCAGGGCAACGTTAGTGAGGCTCAAAGAAGAAGCAGAATATGACAAACATATACTAATATTTTATTAAAACATTAACAAGAAGATGTTATAACCACGGATGTAATCATAAAATAGCAGAGAGGCTCAAGCAATGTCCGAACTCTGTTGATCTCTGCACCTGCCCAGCTTTAGCTGTCTTACCCTGCTGTACTTCTGCCCAGAAGTTAGAAGACACTGTATGTAATTTATTAAATACTTTGAATGAAAATGGTTCTGTTTGCTGTATAAAACAAACAAAAAGAAAAAAACAAGAGGAAAGGCAAACCAGGAAGCTTTGTTTCTTTTTTCTCTTTTAATCTGTGATTTGTCTTTCTCCAGGATGTGCTCAGACCTCAGGAGTGAGAGCTAGCATTATTTTAACCGTTACAAAATAACACTTTTAACTAAAACAAAAAACACAAAAAACTGTATATGCCCTTAAAACCCTCTGTAAAATATATATATTTTTATACCTGATATTGTGACGAAGTCCATTTATTTGATGCCTTGGTTTTTGACCCTATATTAAAATTAATATTAATTTTCTGGATAATTAGCATTAAAAAGCAAAACGTTCACAAAGCAGTGCACCAGCAGCAGCTTTATAACCATCTGCTTATTTTTTTCTGTTCCATTATCTTTAGTATGGATTTTAAAGCAGAATAAAACTGCTTTATTATTATTATTATTATTATTGTTATTATTATTATTATTATTACTGATGGCCATGCTGAGGCAGTTTTTGCACTGTGAGTGGGAACACAGCAAAGCTATTGTTGTTCATTCACTTCACTTCTTCGGTTGCTAATGGGCATTAGATTTTTCGAGCTCGTCTTTTTGGCCAAATTACAATCTCTTAATTTCTTTGTGACCCCTGCTACAGATGTTGTGATTGCTTGCAGAGATGGTGCTGATAGATGCAACATTTAACCAAAGATCTGCATAATAACGGCCCGACCTGCTGTTTGGAAAGATGCCAGTCACCAAAGTCACTGAAGCAGCTTTTTCCTCCCTGCGTTAATAAGAGTTCCACTTTTTCAGGTCTTTTTATGGTAACTGTGTCCCCAGGCGTAATTTTATGCATTATGATCACTAAATTCTATGCAGGGGAAAGTCAGGGGTACAGCGCATGTTTTAGCCTGCCTCTCTCCCACTGCTGGCTGAAAATGAACCTAACAAAGAAAGCAGAACAGTAGGTGGAGAGGAGCCAAGTCTTTCTTCTGTGCTCTTCTTTTACTTGCTTCACAATTTAAGCTCCCCAGTGAAACAAGAAAATCAGCAAACACGGCTGAGCCTGTATTCCTTTTTAGCTGGGTGGGTGTAATCTGCAGCATGCCCACCGAACATTTTGCTTTAATTCACCGCTCACAGAGTCGCACAAAGAGTTGGGTAGCAGTTGGTTTTCTTGAAGTTGTTTTCTTGGAGTTTCCTGGCTCTTTTTTTGGGGGGGGGGGCTGTCTGCGGAGTCAGAAGATGAACCCCACAGCAGTCCATGGAAATCGATGTCACCATCGCTGCAAGCAATATTTGGTGTCACGACTGATAATCTGAATCCTTTTTTGTTCCTCACTTTTTTGATCAGCTAGAAAGTGCATTTTTCTTTATTTCTTCACTTTTCTCACTGGAGCAACAAGCGACTTTGGCTCCTATTGTGACTTTGTATATTTGTCTTTATTTTTCCCTCCTTTAGACTTTAAAATATTAGTAATCCCCCCCCCCCCCCCCCCCTTTATAAACTACTAACAATATACTCATGTAGACATAGAGCTGAAAACAGCTTTTGATGTGTTCCCCCTTTAGATGCAAACTAATTCAACAAGCCCTTTTGAACATCTCCATTTTAAGTGCTGTATTTTTAACCAGTGTTGTGCTGAAGGGTGGATTGAGACTTGTGCATGTTGACGACGTTGCAATCAAGAGCCTGTTAGTAAAAACCATATGTCCTAAGGATGCGTTGCAATCGGATTTGTAGTCACGTTCCTTTGTTGATCTGGGTAAAAGGTGCTCCTGAAGTTTGTTAGGTAGAAGATATAGATCACTTTGATTATCAGCCTCCAAGTCAGGTGATCACATGATCTCTCCTGAGTCTGATTTATGTTTCAGTGTCTAAGCAACTGCTTCAGTCCATGTCCTGTAGTGATTTATAATAGAGTAGAGAATTATCTGTATTTATTTCATTAACTAATTACCGGTAGATGAAGTTTGCCTCAGTGGGTTTTTTGTACGAGGAACAAAGGTCGGGAAGATTTTGCAGAAAAGGAACAGAATGTCATTTGCATTGTGAGGAATACCTCTCGCTGCAAATTATAAGGTGCTCTTAAAGCTAACATTATATTTCCATTGATTTTGATTTTTTAAATATTTTGCAATAATCCTTCAACAGAACAAGAACATTTAACATCATTCACAGATGTTAAAAGAAAAAAGGCATTAGGGTCCATTATTCTCCTTTGCGTTTACATAAGAAATCAAATCCAAATAAAATCTACAGAAAAACAGGGGCCTGGAATATTTTCTTCATATTATTTCCTTCTCTTATTACCTGAGATCAAGTTGTGGGTTTTTTTTGTTTTTGTTTTTATTGACATTTGGTCTATAGTCTGTGTTTTATATAATCTTTTCAATCTATTGCACAGCATCCTGTTTGCAAGTGCATTTCACTCCCACTGCTTAAACTTAAGACCCGTCCCAAACTTACAATACCACTTTTAACCAATGTTATTGCGATTATATGACCTTTTTATGCCACTGATAGTATAATATTTAGGACCGACCCAAACGATTCAAAGCTTGGAACGTGTCCGTCCTAGTCGTCACAAATCATAAGGTTCTTTTTTTTTTCTCCCAGTAATTATTTACATTGAGTTAGCTAAAACATTGGTGATGTTCTCTGTAAACATAATAGGACAATATTGACCTTGTGTCCACATATTGTATAATTACCCAGTAGTGTATTTATCTTGACTGGCCCACTCACTTGAGAGGATATCTGGTCCCTTTATTTATTTCACTGCTATTTATGTTCCTGTTTCTTTGTGACTGATGTGACACAAAAACAAACAAAAAAATGAAAATGCTTTTATTTATCGGGTTTGTGTTCACAGATTAATAAACTGATATTGCCACCATGGTTGGTAATAACTCTTATATAGGCAGATAATGTAACTGCATTCATTTGACAAATCTTGCCATGGAAATGTAAATGTTGATAAAATGTGATCTTGACTGTTTGAAATGCTCATATAAGCTGAAACTAGGATTTATTGTTGGATAACCTTGGATATTACTGTCAAATTTAGCTCTAGTTTGACTTAAACATGTACTATATAGTTCCTTTTTTAATACATTTTCTACATATTAATAAAATATTCAAATAGTCTGATTCGGTGTCCGACTCTCCTTTTTGCTTTGTGAGCACTGACTGCGTGCTTTATATAAATTTGATGGCACGATGAACTGCTCATGGGGTCTTTAACGTGCTTGGATGTATTTGCTTCACAGACACTCATTTTTTAGTTACATTTTATATTAAATAAATGGAGTTATGGTTACTGTGAATCCTTCTCCATTTTGCTCCAATGAAACAACGAAGCACGGAGAACCAACTTCATGTCCTAAACTTATCAAAGTCTCTGCACCTCTAATTGGAGGCCATTAAAAACTGAACTGAAATGCAACTTCTACTTGTGAATAGTGGCAGAGGAAGTGATAGCAGTCGGCTAGTGTGGTCAGGCTACAAGACCTCTAATTTATCCTCAAACAGAGACACAAAACAGGCCTGCATATACCTAAAAAAACCCAAAAAAACATGCAATATCACAACGCCTACGTACAGCAGAACAGTGACACCTTCATTCTAAATTCTGATCATCTACCAAGAGGAGGATTCTTGCTATTCTCTGTAAAATATTTGCTCTGTAAGGTTAGCTTAGAAAAAAAAAGAGAATCAGCTGTATAATCTACAGTTAAGTCATTTTACTAATTGTAGACAAAAGTAAAACATGTAATCTCTGTATTCACTACCTGAACATTTGCAGTCCTGTGAAAAACTAAGTACACACTCGCTTCTTCCACAGGAATTAAGTTGCTAAGTAGCAACCAGGTACTGGTGATCAACTGCACTTGATTAACTGATCATTAGCAAGTGTCAACACCTCTATAAAAGCAGAACGTCTGCTGGTCTGGAGCCCAGCAAAGTGACCCCAAGGTCAGACTGTGCAATGCTGAGAGAAAATGAAAAGGAAAAAAAAAACAAGATCTACATGTCAGACTCTACTCTAGGCCTCAGTTAGCATTTTAGATGTTAAAGTTCATGAAAGTGTAATTAGAACAAGAGTGAACCAGTGTGGCTTTTTCAAAGAGTCACCAGGAGACAGGGTCTACTCTCTAAAATGAACCTGGTGGCACAGCTTAGGTTTGTAAAGTTTCATTTCAACAAACCAATAGACTTCCGGGACAATGTAGTTTGGACAGACAATTTGAGATGTTTGGACATAATGTACAGCATCACATAAGCAAAAACCAGAGACTGAAAAAGTCACAGTGAAAAAGATAACTTGAAGGTCTTGCTGCTAAAGGTGGGTCTACAAGCTGTTGGATCATGAGGTGTACTTATTCACAAGATTGCTGTTTAAAAACTTTCTCAAATAACTGCATGTTCAGGCCAATATGGCAGAGTAATGGAGGAGGACCAAACACTTTTTCTGCCAATGTGACTTGGATGCCGCACCTAATGTATGTCTCCTAAAGGTAGGGGAACTCAGCACCACCTCTTTAGCGGTACATATAGGCTTTATTAAGACCATTTTCTTAATAACCGGGTCGATTTAAGGACTATGAAATGACTAATATGGATCTTAAATCAAACAACTATGAGCCTGCAAAAAAAAATATGTACAACCACAACTATACCCATGTATTATTGTTTTTATTATCATTATTATAATGCACAGCTACAATACTCTCAAACCTTCAGTTCAGCAGTTTTAAGATTCATTGTTTGATTGCAGCATGTTCTAATTATCCAATAATAATCCATTCAAGTGTTTGGTCAGCAAAAAACAACTTTGGTAAATGAGCTTGTGCGAAGTTTGTGAATATATTAGAGTCAAGCACAAATAAATGAGCAACAGAAACTTTACTAGTGGAATAAAGGTCAGCGAGACAAGCTAATGTGTTCAGTCTTTATCAAAACAAAACATGTTACATGCACAACTGGATCATTAAAGCAATCCTCGCAATTCGGCAGGTTTCCCCAGTCATGTGGAACTGATATGTGTAATTGTGTGATATTTTCTTCATAATCTATACAACATTCAGAAAGCTACAAGGAGACACCTCACTTATCCTTTAACTAATAACAGAGCCCAAGCTAGAAGCCCCCATTTCAAAGTGGGATTGGGGCTCATTTCCTGGCACCTTTAAGATTAACTGTGTCTTTTTAGGTATGAAAGAGTTTCATTTCTTACAAGGTTAGATTACCATGGCAACTTATGTTGAGACCTGACCTGGACTGGAGCAGGTTAGGCTCGAGATTAGAGAACAACAGGTATAAAATAACTGCCTGCCACCCAATCAGCTCACCAGGTATCACCATTTCTTGAAGCTCGCTTGGACATCAGTGGCATGGAGTAACTCCTTGATTCTGTAGGCTGCAAACAATTTTACAACAGTCTTATTGTTATAAGGCTCAACACATGATCCAAAAACAGGGCACATTTAGATGTAGAGGAACGATTACAATCCAACATATTCTTCGGTCTCTTAACAATAAAACTATGACACTGATCATTCTGTTAAATTACATATATGGCAGGTTTCTTTATTGGTTTCAAGAAAGGTAGACTTTAGAAGTTCAGTAGATGTTTCCGGTCTAAAGCATTCAACGCTCTCATATACTCCAACAGAGCTTTTCCTCCTGTGCACATCTACACTCTGCTGCCCTGAAAGATTAAAAATTTCCTTTTTTTTCTAATGTAATACTTTTGTATTTCTTTGTAAGATTAGCCACTTCTTTCATGAGTTCCTCCATCTCTTCAGTCATGGACTTGGACATTTGATTCGTCCAGTCTTCAACCTCCAGCAGTATTTAAACTTCAGATCATTTTCCATTAAATCGTCACCAGCATGGTAGCGTAGCCTGTGGGCAACACAAATCTAAATCTCATGGGTGACTTTTGTTTTTGAATTCCCAGTAGCCTCTTGTTTCCTGTGCCTCACGTTTACTTCCTCCACTCACATGTGCCTATTGCTTTGCTCAGCTCTTCTACACTGATTGAGGATTAAGCCAGCGTGCCCCGCTCACTGCTCTGCATCGTTTCTCTCACTGGCATCCCCTTATATCCAACCAACATGTCACCCTCTCACTGCTGGCAAAAATACTGTTCTCCAGCCAAAGTCAGACAGGGTACTTCATGCTTGTAGCCACTCACAAACACCTGCCAGCTTCCACTAAACCGAAGCTAAGATCTCAGCTACTGCATGTCAACAGCAAAATATGGATTGTACAGCTTTCCATATATTTGGACACAGGCCCTTTTTGTTTAAGGTATTCAAATGAGTTATGTAATAAAAAACCTTCAAATCCAGGCATCCAAGGGTAGTTGTATACAAATTATAATCCACATTATTAAGGAATTGCAGTGGATTAACTTTGGATCTTTATTATGGCAAAGAAATTTGAAAAGGGGCAGACCAGTTTTCAGACACCATTCCTTGCAGCAGGTGGGGACATTTTCTTTCTTCTTTTGTTGTTTATTATAATATTTAAAAAATATGAGAGTGTGTTACCAAGGTAGCACAGGCTATATCTCACAAAAGTGTAGTATATATCTGCACTATATCCATGTGTATTTATAATCCAATATTTGACATTGTCAAACAACACCGCACATGACACTTTGAGCTGAACCTGCCGAGGCGGCAAAAATGATGAAATAACATTTCCAGGCCAGATTAGCTCTGTTCTGATGTCAAAACCAATTAGGAGGAGTATTTCTAATCTTGACTGTGTGCTATAACGGAAAGCATTGTAGTGGAGATATGAAGCCACTTAGTGTATATTAGCTTACTTGTTAATTTTGCAAGATTAAACTGGAGGAAATACTTATTATGTTGGACTAGTGCAGGTTTACTAAGCATCACATGAGACACTGGTTAATGGAGACAGATTTGGGAGTCAGACAAAAACCTGATTTGATCCAGCACCTCCGGAGCCTTCTCTGTGTCTAAGATTTTATTGAGAATGATGTCTTGATGCACGCTCAATCATCCAGGTAAGTAAATCCCCAAAAAGTTGATTCTGTTCATCTGGACATAACGTTTTCAGGGGGAGAAACGTTTCCTCACTCATTCAAGTGACTTCTTCAGCCTGAAGAAGTCTAAAGAAGAGGCTGAAGAAGTCACTTGGATGCATGACGAAACATTTCTCCCACTGAAAACGCTACGTCATAAAGCTATAGTGCTGTGAAAAAGCATTTGCCATTTTTTGTATATTTGCTGCATTTAAATGTTCCAGTTTTTCAAATAAACTGATTTGTTTGACAAACGATTGAAAACAAATGATTAACCAGTTTTAGTTTTGGAAAGCTGAGTTCACTTCACCCCCAGGTCTGAGTACTACTAAGCCTAAGGAAGCAAGAAATGATTTATGTAGAACTTGTCTGGCAAAGTGAGGTAGGCTAAAATGTCTCAAACAAATCCAGCAGAGAAACAACCTCATTGTCTATGTTACTGGTTTAGTTTACTTTACTTAGAGGTGCACCTAAGCCTTAGATACAAACACTCCACAAGTCTTAATGAACCACTAAAATAACAATGTATGCTGTATATGACAATAACATACACTCAGTAAGAAAGTAAAAAAGAGATTTTACTTACTATTGTTTTGTTTCCGTCCTGCAGTAAAGGAGAGCAGCAGGAAACAATGCAGGTTCTCAGGGGGTGTCTTTGTTGGAGGACGAACAGTCCACAAGCAATTCAATTTGTATACAAATACACAAGTATACATGTTAAAGAGACCAACTCATTAGCTGAAACAAACATTTAAAACATGGTTCATAAATAGTTTGTTATCTGGAAAGTATTCCCTTTCACTGAAACTGTACAGTTGGTCTATTTTATTTTTAAATAGCTAATTTATTTGGATAGTGCACTGGTGAGGCTTAAAGTAGGGTGCATGGCTGCTGTGATGGACAGAATTGCTGAAACAGGCCACTACAGCACACCGCTCTTTCCTCACCATTGCTAATTGGAGTCACTGAACAGGACCTCTTGACCATGTTTGCGGTCTTGGTGGTTTTTGTAGCATTTTAATGGTATTATCTAACCAATAAAATAGCTTTTTGTGTTGTCTAAGTGAAATGTTAGTGATTTACTTTGCTGTTACTGCAGCAATTATGAGATATGTGCTTTTGCAACCATACAATTTATAGATGTAGCTTGCTAACTTAACTTCTAAATTAGCTGATATTATTACATCTGTCCCCAAAACTCAACATAGCAGCAGCCAAAATGTCACCTTCAGGCAGAGATATTATAAAAAGGGCTTTGGCTTCAAAATGTGGACTATGTCATGGTGGCTACTCCATCTTTTACAGACAGAGCCACAGATTAGCGCAATGTATCACTTTACTGACCAAAACCCAAGTATCAGGTTCAGCACTACTCTTTTCCCTCCAGTGAAATATATTCACAATAGTTACTTTGGCTTAATTAGCCAGTAAAGCTAATATAACCATTTTTTTCCCCACTGGCCCGGTGGCAGGACCATTTTATAAGCACTATTTTACTGACCGTAGCTGCGTTACCGTTTGTGCTACAGACAAAACTCAATGGTTTCTAAAAGAAGAGAAGACAGGTTTTATGGGGGATATTCAGTTTATCACAGTAACACAAAGTATTCACAAAGTAGTACCATCTGAACACAGAACAATCAGCTCTGCCTGTCACGGTACTGGGTCTCCGACCAAGTATTTGTGTTTCCATTCTGAGTTTAATTATATTTGACGATTGTTGCTCCTGGTTTTGATTATCTTTCGTTTATGCTTAGTGATCTCAGTCCTTCCTTCCCGTGTATTTCTCTTAGCCTGTGTTTATTCTCTGCTTTGTATTTCTAGTTCTGGGGGTTTAGTTCCTGTGCCCCTCATGTTTAGTATAGATTCAGTTCAGCCTTCATGTTTATTATCGTGTTCCCCTCTGTTAGTATCAAGTCCATGCTGTTGTGCTGTTGTCGTGTGGTTCCTGTTTTATTTTGGTAGTCCTTGTCCGTCAGTGTGTCTAGTTTGCTTTCCCTCATCTTGTTGTGTCTGATTAGTCCCAGCTGTGCTTCCAGCTGTTCTTCATCCGCCTGTGTATTTTAGTCCTCTGTCATCCCCTGCTTGTTGTCAGGTCATACCCTCGTAACTCCTGGTTTCCAGTTCCCTAGACTTAGGTTCAAGTTTTCCTGTTCCGGTTTTGTTTTCATAGTGTTTGAGTGTTTAACAGCGAAATAAAGCTGCATTTGGGTTCTTCCTCGTGCCTGCCACAGCGTAACGTGACACTGCCTATATTTTACCATGTGCGCTTCACATTACTATGGCCGTTTCACAATATGCATACCTGTGATGTTGTTGTGGTCTTGTGATGCGTCATCCGTCACAGATACTGTTCCAATTCAAAGTACGCATCAATCCAAGTATGCTAAAAATCCCCGGATGTGTTCTCGCTCCTCCCATTTTATCGAGCATGCATTGGTGGTGACTTATGTGGATTTGGTGCAGCCAAATATCCCAGAATGCATTTCATCCAAAACTCAAATGCAGCAATGGCGGAGGAAAGGGGCCAAAAGTTTGAATTATTTTTGGAGTCACAAAATAAAACTTTAAGATGTTTTCAGGCAAGAATGTAGCTGCTGTGTAAACTTCAAATATCTGCTCGATTTATCAGGACATCACATATTTGCAAAAGTGCTCTGGCATTTTTTCGGAAATGTTTGTTACCCTCCAGCTCGATAGCTGACCGGGAGGTCAAGGCTCACTAGAGCCGGCGAGAACAGCGGACTCCCGGCACATCATTTTCCAACCCCCGCGGTCTTTCGCTACTCAGGTTAAACATGATATAAAAGTCACTTAGATAACATCTAAATTTTAATGTTTGGTTTATTTCAGTGTTTTATTTGTTCCTGAATAAATCAGTTTGGCTGAGATCAAAGTTCAGCTTCCTAACTGGACCGTTTTATTTAATTTTGAAGTCTTACTTGGAGAGTTGTCAGTACATTTTGAATTTAACCCATCATATTCCCCGATGTAAAATGTGCTGTTCTTATTTAAACAGTTGACTCTGAATTAAATCTAACATTAAAAATATTTAAACTCAGGAAGAAATGTTTTCACCGGGAGCAAAAACAGCATGTTAATACGTGGAGATCCTGAAGGCTGCCCCAAAAATGATCAGATTATATTTTAAATATTTGTTCAATTTTCTTTCAAACCCCAGCAGCTGTCTATTGTAAGTTTGGATTGTCTACTCAAATAAAAATAAATGCGTTCTAATATCTCACCTGTTTGTTTTTATTCAGCCATACATGTATACTATTTTTATTAAGAGAGCGTTTAAGCTTGTGTTTCTGGCATATAGTGATTGTGCTTAACATGATGAAACAGATGATACGTAAAAGTGAATTTTGCAGAAGTGTTTAAAATACTTTTTTAAAAGCTTTCTTTTTTGTTAAAGAAATTTGCTACATCATGTGTAATCTTTTTTCATGTCTTTTTTCAAGATCACGTTCTCTGGAAGTCCTGTGTGAACTTACAAAGTCTGGACTTCCAGAGAACGCAAATACGGACTTGCGTTTTTAAGAACTGAGAAACGGCTCTTTAACCACTTTAGACTAGAGGAAAAAAAATCCAAATCGTTCCTGAAAGATGAGAATTATTTTGTAATTTAACAGCCAAAATTACAAAACTTACAAAAATTTCAGTGATCCTGTTTGATACTATGATTAAAAAAAAGTTAAATGAAGTCCTACTGCTTTGGGAGCAACCAAGCTACAGCTAACACTTTCCACTAGGTTCCACTAATTTAGCTAAGTCAGCGAGTGGTTTTACACTGTGACACACACACACACATTTCATTTTCTGTATAAAGGGAAATAAGTGAAAGAACATGCTTGTTGGCACTTGTAAGAAGACAGTAGATTATGATTCTCCTATGCATTGCACAGCTCAATCTTCTCCAAATGCTTACTCTGCTTGTCTGTGCTAATCTTAGCTGTAGACTCACGCTTCCCTATTTTCATGAAGGAAATGGAACTCTTTTTTTTTTTTAAAAAGCCTTTAAAAACCATTCATGTTTAATGTCTGTTGTCACTGTAACTCTTGCACTTTGTAAAATAGTTTTAATCGGCTTCATTTGCATACTGTCACTTTTGTATTATGATTTTGTACTCCGTATTTCATACGGATGCAGAATATCATAAAAAATATAATATTAATATTAATTTTCAACAGTATAAAAGATGGATGTAGCTACTTTGACATCACCCACTGGCTTATGAAGTCCCATAGTACATAATGATGTCCTACTGGTGGCTAGCGAACCAGCTACGTGAGTGTTCCCGATGGTTAAGGACAAATGCAATCCCATGGCAGGATCCTGGAAACAGACCAAACTTCAATCAGGAGAGCAACTGAGATAATCCATGGAGGTTAGTCATTAATATACTGCTGCATGGGCTGGGCTGTAGTTACATCGTAAGGTTTTAAAAACTGAGCTTTAAAATGAGCAGTGGTAATCAAAACAGAGAGAGGCCGTCAGTGATCACTGACTTTTTAGGGGCTTGTTCATATTAAACAGAACAAGATACAAAGCTTTAAAACATGTTAAAAACACAACAGCCTTAATAAACACAGAGTAGTTTTCTGTGGGATGCAGTACAGTTGTTATTATTATCACCTGTCACATCATGTTCATGACGGTTCAAATAAATAACATTCATATAAGAAATAAAATTGTATCGTGTAAACTGTATATGGTCTTAAATAGGCCTGTACTACTGCACTTCAATGTCAGTCATAAGGGCGGTACTTGAAGTGCCTTACATTTGAGGTGGTACTCATTGTGAAAAGTTTGAGAACCACTGCTCTACTGCACAGTGACAGAAACAGTGGGAAAAAAAATATGAGGCTTTCTGTATGCAAAATATGATGAAAAAAAAGCTACTACAACTCGGTTTAGAACTAAAATGCCATCGGCATTTGTGCATTGCAAGTATTTTTACATTATTTTGCAAACCCAATTATTTTAAATCATTTATTTCCACCCCAGGGCCACTGGTGTTTAAAATAACTGTATTGCATTTATATATCTAAACAGAAATAGCAGCATGTTTATTATCTAGAACTCCCAGGTGGAACAGCATGACTTCTTAGGGCTCATTGTGTGAAAATAAGGGATAAACTCGGAAAAAGTTGTAACAGTTTTGTTAGAAATGAGGTTGTGAATAAACTTCGGTTCAGTCGTGTGCCAATCCAGATAAAAATAATGACTAATCTTACAGACAGAGGGGCTACAGTGCGCCAGCCTGGAGATTATTCAAAAATAACCACAGAATTTAAACATTAACGAAGTCAGGTAAACATCATACCCTTATATGGAGCAGCAACATTGTGCTTTTTAATTAAATTATGTGTTCAATGGTGGCTGCACTGGACATATAGTGCTTGTTAGTTACAGAGCCCAACTGATGAAGCCTCTTTAAAGCCCAGCAGGCTCAAACTGCTACACTAGGATGTCTATGCCCTGCCACAGTTCCAGTCATAAGATGATTTGTTGACTCCAGTATGTCAGCTCACTAACTCAGCTAAATCCCAGTGTCTTTTTTCTCTGCTTTGTGGATTCTTGGGTGCCTTCCTGCTAAGTCCAGCTTATGAAAAATCAACAGAGTCACCTCTACAAAAGCGCCAGAGGGCTTTGTTGTGAAGTCTTATGAAGACTTTTTGTGTAGTTTACAAAGCAAAGTTTTCACATGGAAAACTATTTAAGCTCTAATCAGGCAATTCAGAACCAAAATATATGATTCTGCTGTACACATGCTGCCTGAGAAAAACACTAATGAAAAGACACAACCAGTTACTACATAGAAAATTTACTTTGAGACATAGTTCATATTTTCCTTTTACTGAAAAGGTTAAGTTTAAACAACAATTATAAATTTCAGTAAAAAAAAAAAAATGCAGCTACATGACTTCAGTGTTTGGTGAAAGGAACGGCAGACATGCATTTCTTCTTGTGAGCCATCCTCTTCTTCCTCCCTCCTCACTCTGTTTCTGCCTTCACTCATCTTCTCCTCGTCCCATCCATCCAGTAATGTGTCTACATCTCTCCACAGGATTGAATGCAGATGGCTTGAAGCTGATGAAAAGCGGCGTTGTGAGGCATCCCGAGTCTCCCATGCGCTCCTGGAGTCTCTTTACATCTCACTGAACTCATACAGCTAACAGGCCCTGGCAGGCATCTGAATAAGAAGGAGGTGCAATCCAGCTCTCCCAGTTAGACTCTCTCTGTGATAGCGTTGTAAACACTGGGGCTTAATTGGGCATGCGGCTGGTGAACAGCTTGATTTTCATCATGCTTTTATTGGCGCTCCATGAGTTGGGATGGGGGAGCATGAGCAGGGCCTCACATACATCACAAGTGCAGTGGAAGGCATGAAGACTGGTCTGTGCAGCCTCAGCAAGTTCAATGTGAGGTAAGATCTGGCTGTGCTGGTCACAGCCTCATGCTTGAGCCATTTTTTCCATAAGCTTTTGTGTGTGATGCTCCAGTTTCTTTTTAATTGAAACATATAAAAAAATTGAAAATGGGAAAAAAAAACTGCCATTATTCAAGAAGACTGTCTGACCCTCATTAGGGCTTTCAGCACACTTGGACACTTGCAGCTAATTAATGACGTTTGACGCCTGAGTACTTTTTCATAAGACTGTTTATTTTTTCTGTAGTGACTGACCAGGTATGACTAGCACTTTTTCATATTTAAAATTTAGTCTAAAGCATTTACTGTCTGCAGCTGTTAAGCTAAGCTTCAACCATCGTCCCTCTGGACATGGCTGACCTGCAAAAGTAGATATGAATTGACGTGGTTCGTATGGTGCGGTTATTCCGGTTAAAACATTAGAACTGACAGCTGAGCTCCAGGTGAAGATTTAAGAAAAGAGTAAACCAGGAGAAAATTATCTAACAGATTATTCTTTAAGGATAAGGCACACACTTTCTTTGTTCTAGTTTTGAATTTATTCATTCCATTAAGGACTGTTACTATCCTCCCCCTGCCTCCGCTCCTTTCCTATGAGGTTGTTGTATTTGATATATAATTTAAATCAGTGGTCTCCAGTCCTTTTCAGCGTACCCCTGACAGCCATATCAGATGAGCTTGTGTAAGCTTTTATCGCAGCCCCACAGACAGATGGAGTTTTTGGAAAAGCTTGTAGAATAGTATTTATCTGCAGAGGAAACGTAGCTGCATGCAAATTCATGTAACACATGGTCACTCACATTGTTGATATTAAATAAATTGACTTTTGTTTTAAAACTACCATTTTGGAGTTTCAGAAGCAGGGCACTGCAATAATTTACAGTGTGACTTTTTTGTTGCTGCTTAGTTCTTATGCAGTCTTAATGAGCTTACTCTGACCCAGGCAGAACACCCAAGTAAACATACACTATGCTTAAGATAAGTATTATACCAGTTTGTACTCCTAATTGTACATCAGAACCCAACTTTCACATAGCTGCAGTAAGGCGCGAAAGCCCATTACTGTGAATAAGAGAATGAGTGAAGATGAATTGTCAAGCACGGGGTGATCGATCATGCTTTGGGCTTGGATTGCAGCCATTGTCAAGTGAAGTTGGAGAGGAAATAATGGCTTCAATCCAATTCTTGAAAGTTCTGTAACAAGTATTACGGCATCTATCAGAGAAAAAAAAAAGACCAAAAAAAAGCTGTAGATAAAAAGAGAATGGTGTCTGTAACAAAATAATGACAGAGAAAAACAGGTTGGCTGGCATTATTAACCTCTGCGCAGGTTCCTTAATGTCGGGAGACATTAAGGAAGCTTTAATGCTTCTTAGTCCAGAGAATCACAAAGCACAAATCCAAGTCCAAAAATCCCAGGGCTTCTGAAGCACTTAGCTAGGCATTTGATGACTGAGAGACTGAGACATTATATACATAAGCTAATGAGAGAAGAGGAAACATGGGAAACTAAACACAGCTGAAGACAATCAGGGAATCAGTGAAGGCAGGGGTAGGAAGTGAAACTTGACAAGATACAAAAGCTCAAACTGCTAACAAAATAAAACACGAAATAAGGCGACTAATTGGGGAACAAGATTAACTTGACACAGAGGAAGTGAAGGTGAGGCACAAAGACGAGACTAGAGTGGAATAAAACACAAAAGGGAAGTAACTAAAAACAGCTGGAAAGTCACAGTAATCACTAAGAACAGAAAATTCAGATAACAAGATTAGAAATACAAAAAACTAAATTAAAGTAAGGAAAAGAATAAGTAGAACCATACAAAAATAACATTTTACATACACACATATATGACACAGATAATAGGCTCAACATGTGCAAGGCCCAACCGTGGCAGCTGAAGGTTTTGCCAGGGCCTCAAAGTCTGTATCTCAGACCAAAACATTGTCAAAAGTCTGTGAATCGACCTTAGAATAGCAGTGCATAAAAGACCGCCCAAGGATTGCACAGAGGAGCCTCTTTTTTAAGGACAAATGGTCAAAAAGCCAACAAACAAGAAGTGAAACACTCTTTCATTCTACTAAAAGCCTTTACACGGTGTGATTTTTGCCAGAGGGTATATTACTAAGTACTTCAAGGTGTCCAGAGTTCTGTGTTGGGTTTTCCGTTCTGTTACTTTGTATATGTCTGTGTTTTATGTGAAACAATAGTAAAGAAATCTGTCTTCGTTGACTTTATGGCTTTTGGAAATCAGCTAAACAAGATACGTGGGGTATGGGGATGTGGGTATCCAAACATTACATGGAGAACAGTAAGCCTTTTCATTTCCTGTTGCTTGTTTTTGCAAGATTAAGGTCTAACATTTAAAATATATAGCCTAAACTGAAGACCAAAGGCGTTTCGCCAAAAATATTTGGCTTGTGACCCACTTTATAAAAAGCAGTTTGCTCCAAGGCTTGTTTTCTATTAAATCTATTAAAAGATAAAAAGTGAAGAAAAAAAATGCTGAAAGAGCGTCTCATTATTTAGTGTTTCAGCTGGTGACCTATTACAGATATTCTATGACCAACTGGATGGATTAGCTCCACTTTATCCACAGCAGTGTCACCAGCACACGGATACATCAGCTAATAAATTGCTAACATGTGTGTGCACAAACACCAAAAACCGCATTACCCACATGGGCAGCCACACTTGATTAACCCATATTTTGCTACTGCTTGTATTTGTTTACTTTATTGTACTCAGAGTATGTCAGTTTGCTCCCCCCCTTGCCTTTCTTTCCTGCAAAGACATGCTTTGCCATTTTCTTTTTATGATTTAAGGCCAAGTAGGAAATGGAGTTTGATTTTGTAGTGTGCCAGCGGGGATCCTTAATGCCCCCTTCATCATTTGAACTACACAGAAGTCCTCGGGAGCCGTTCAGATATGAGAGCTGAGACATGTGAAAGTGTCTCTCAGGGCTACAGTGACCCGAGGGACGAATGCAGTAGAGAGTATGTTCTGTACTTCATCACATCACCTAGAGGGAAAGCAATTCTACCCGGAGTAGACTTTGGATAGAGATTCTTTTTTTAGTGATTCTTGCAGAAAATTGTGGAAAACTTGTTTTTGTCTGTGCGTTTAAGAGGGCGTGAGATCACTACACCTCTCACTATTTGAGAGTAGATTTCAGCCTTATTTCAGGGCTCATATGCTTTAAATTAAAGTGTAGCGAATGGTAATTATGCTGTAATGGCGTTTAAGTATAGCTGTCAGCTTTACTTATTTTTTTCAGTAAAGACTTAGGAACAAACACGGAATGCCAGGAAATAAAATCTCACTAAAACAAAATATGATCGCCATCCAACTTTCAGTTACTCAGAATGAAGCGTGTGCGCAATCGAAGCGATCATCACCCAAGTTAAGGATTTTACTGAGAACTTTCCATAGACTGCTTCAAGGCTAAATTGTCTTGTTTTATACCCCGCTGGGTAAACACAAGCACATGCTGATTATCCAACAACAACAACAAAAGATGTTAAGTCATATTTACCATACCACCATATTTGCCTTACTTACATAATAGCCTCTGAGTGATTTAGATTTGTGTCTGAATAGTTGATTAATGGTGATTACAAGACGAGAAAATTTGACACAGTGGGGGGGATTAATGCAAGAAAAATATTAAATTACCATCACACTGATATAAACTGAGGTTGAATAGTTAAGTGCTTTTGAGTTTTAATAATAATTTGAATAAAAGTGCAGGTTCAGCATTTTCTGATTGGATTTATCTACAGTGTCAAAATGTTACTGTGACTACATATTAGAAATTAAACATGTGCTTCAGGCACGCTCTTATCATTTTCACTTACAGTAAATAGTTGTGAAACACTACACAGGTTCTTTCCTTTGAAGTAAACAGACAAACCCGACAAACCAAACGCACACGTATGCATTTAAAAAAAGAAAGGAAGTGTATTTATGCTCTTTGTTATCTTATGACTACATATTGTTGCCACACAGCTTATGTTTGTCTCAAGACTGTCTATCAAGCTTTTCTACTTGTCAAAAAGAAGTTAAGTCTGTCTGGAAGAGATAAAGACAGTACATGTTATGTAGCCTTAATGGGCACTGCAAACAGTTCAGTAATTTCTCGAGCTGCCTCAGTTGTTTGGATTTTGCTTAGAAAATGGCAAAAAAAAGTGCAATTTTAAGAAGCATAAAAGTAACACAAAAAGATCTGACTCCTTGGAAGCAAAACATTAAGAAATGAGGGGTGGCCCAAGATTTCTGTATGAAAATAGGAAAGAATGCCTGGCATGCATCTCTAAAGGACTTTTGACTGTCTTCTTCTGCAGTTTGTTATACGTCATTTACACTTAAGGTATTTGTAAGCTGTTGTCTAACAGTTGTCTAATAGTGACTTTATTTTCCCACAGTGTGTCACACTGTTTCTTTTGTATTTAGCAATCCTGGGCCAGGAAAGAGGAACTTAGAAAGCCCCCACTGATTATAATTAATCGCTCTGGTAAAACACTTCCTTTACTGCAAGCTGACTGCATTACTCTGTATTTATTTATGCAGCAGAACAGGCAGAACATTTCTTCTTCACAAGCCAAGAAAGACATGTTTAACATATCTATTCCAAAAGTAGAGCGTGTGTCACATGAGAACTATGCTTAGATTATTACATAATTAGATGTTAAAATAGCACGCTGACATCATAGCATTTATGTGTTCTCATAAAAAAAAGCCCAAAGTTTATAATGCCAACCAATCGCTATTGAAAGATGACTTTCCGTGAGAGCAAGAGGCAATTCCTTATATAGACAAAATCATTTCTTTCCCTGTCTTGCTTTTTGCCCGTTGTCACAGCATTGGCCTTAGACATTTTACAGGACTGGATTATAGCACAGGTTTTCCTCCGGGGACACTGGATTTATTAGCAGGCTATTTCTGGACGCTTGTCAGATTCGTCTACAACAACCCTTTAGCCAGTTTTCATTAGCACTCCCATTCAGAAACTCTCACAGTGCCCAGGATAGGGTTCATACTCATGTTTCAGTGTATGCTGGCAGAACCAGCAGGTCGTGGTGATTCGTAATGCCCTTTTGCACAGTCCACTGATTCCGTGAGGCTTTACTTAATGCTGCTGGTAATGTCAAAGTCACTTTTTTTGCCATCATGATTGTATGACCAGTGATCCGACATGAGCTCAGTGGTCTTTCCTGCAATTTGTTCAGCTACAGACCTGAGTAGGATAAAGGGATATATTGTTGGAACCTTTTTCTCAGAGGTGAGTTTCGCTGCAAGCGGTTTCTATAAACCAGATGGGAGCTGCACCCTTTATAGCACAGGGCGATGTAGTATAAATGTAGAGTAGGATTTCCATGGAGGAAATGGAACGTATATGAGGGTCACTGCAGTATAAGATAAACATAAGGTGTCCATGGAGTGAAGGAATGAAGGGAAGAGATCATAGAGACTGAGTTTTATAAGAACAAAACACAGTCTATGAAGGAAATGCGTGTGTGTGTGTCTGTGTGTGTGTCTGTGTATGTCTGTGTGTGTGTGTGTGTGAAAATAACATAAAAATATCATAAAAATCTACAATATCTGCCTCTCATTTGTTCCGATACTGAATCCTGCTGTTTTTTCCATTACTTGAAAAGGCAAATTGTTACATCTGACACCTTTCAGATTGTTTCTAGTGTCGTCTCAAGGTTGAGAAGCAGAGCCAACAGCACACATAAAATCTAGGTTAATACAACCCTGCAGGTTTAAAAGTGTGCCTGTGTAAAAAAGTAGATCTAAGCAAAAGAAAAGGTGGCTCCAGGTGTTTGAAGCAGCAATCAAAGCAGCAAATGGAATACACAGAGAAATCATTTTCATACAAACTACTGTAAAGAAGGATTTCCATCAAGAGAAGTGCTGCTGCACCCAGGTCATTAATCAACGCGTGCTCGAGGTGGCTGGACACTGTATTGCCTCAACAGCAGCCGGGATAGTCTCACTGTGTTGCACTGCATGC
>VURO01021187.1:0-20283 GCA_015108175.1 Pelvicachromis taeniatus
ATTAGCTATATAATGTAAGCTATAGACCTTTACTTGGTGTAGTATATTATATTATATATAAACCACCCATTGTTCTAAAAATGGAAAAGAAACAATTTCAACTTTGGTATTTTTTTCCATGAATGGTTTTTGTTCTATTTTAGCTTCTTAACAAAACTCAAACAAATTTTAATGCTCAAAATGTGAACTTTAAATAACTTCATTACATGTAAATTTTCCATGTGATTTAGCTACAGTACAACGTAAAATGTTGCATTTAATGGAATGTGGTCAAATTAAATTTAGTTGATGAGTATACAATGAGTTGACACTAAGCACATTTTCCTTAATGATTATTTACTTGAATAAATAAAGCTTTTATTTTATATCTTTCAGTTGCATTTTACTCAAAATTATTCTTTTGTGTTTATGAACGTGAACAATCATTTTTTTGAGTGAACTGTAACCCCTTTAGACTAATGATCCTCCTCCCCATCACTATAAAGAGCCCAACTTCAGAATTGCTTTTATTTGTCCCAACCTCAGTGAGCTGATATTTTTAGAAAAACGCTGAAAAAACATCAAGTTTATGAATAGTGCAATCAGCTGAATATCTCAAATTTAAAAAAAAAAATAAAAAATAAAAAAACAACTTCAGATATCGATGTGTAACTGTGGTAACTGCATATGTGTAGATGTTAGCTCTGAAGGCTTGGGAGTAGTGATGCTGAATGCCATAACATTTAAAATCTGCCAGCAGCTCCAATCTCGCCAAGAAAATAGCAAACTGGTCCAAGAAACAAAAAAATCCAAATTGCTGTGAATATGTGAATTTCTGTCAGAGCCTGCAATCTCTGGGCCTCCTTGAAGTAATGAGGAATTAGTTCAGTTTAAAAACAGACCACCTCAACCTGTCCACAGGTTTAGGAAACTTAAAGAGGTCCAGTCACTTTTCTTTCCAAGCTCCTTAGATTACGACCTGGATGACTGAGAACCTACACAAACACTTTAAAAGGCTAAAAAATCTAAAATGTGTTCATCTACTGGAATCATTTTCAGTCATTTGTAATAGCTTAGTATTTGTATTTTTTATTTTGTAGAATATATTATTTGCTATCTGTACACTGAAAATGTTTTGATGGTTGTTGTTCAAGTCATGGTAAAACAACTACTATATATCTAACTGTATATCATTCTTTTGGGGCATTGTATGGTTATTAAAAGGATGAATTAAAACAGCAGGGAGAACTTTAGATGCAAGCTACAGCTGACAAATACAGTTCCTAGCATGGTACTAAATGAAAAGGTCCTGCTGAATGAGTGGGTTGCATTCATAATACAAGCAATTTAATCTGACCGAACAGACCTCGAGGTTTGTTTAAGCTTAAAGGGATTTTCTTAGTTTAAATATAAGGGTGGTTCCGTGTGTGCAAATTGTCTTCAGTCAAAAACCCGGGAGAAGACTTTGCTATGGCTTATATCCTCTGCTGGCTAAGAACTGCTGTTGCCCTCACAGCCCCTCATCAGACTGCAGATGCTGAGAGTGTTATCAGCACTAATGTTGACAAGGATTTGAGAATGACAGTTTGACTTGAATGAAGCTATAACATCTACAGTAAAACCCTGTGGTGGTCTGGTCTATCTGACAGTCTGTTAAGCTCAGAAATAAACAATCATCTCCCAGAATTACGAACTCCTTTAAAATCAGTTTTATTTTTAGGTTAAGAAATCTTGACATACATTTTGAAATAAATCTAGGAATTCTTTGCCCTTTCTCCTTCATGTCTTGTTTTTGCATTTTCAAAAGAGTTGAAGTAAATAATCATTTTAAAAGGTAAGTCACACTGTTTATGTGCTTTACTTGAGCAAATTACGATAATCCAGATTAAATGTCCTTTTCTACAATAAGTACAGTAAGTGTTGCTCCCTTTCTTTCGCAAATACAGATTGTAGAAAACTAATAGATTATTGTAAAACCCTATAAAACGCTAAATTGGTGAACCAAGTTTCTATACTGCATTTTAGACAATTCTAATACATAAAATGTGTAAATATTTTCCACGTAAATTTAAGGAACTATTTCCAATATGTGTAAGGCTGAGTAGGTATAAATGTAACATAACACAAGCTTAACAAACTAAACCGCTTAGAAAATTTCATGCCAACATCCCCAACTTAACCAGGCAACATAAAGCTCACTCATTACTATGATTTATTGATTTATGAAATACAGCAGTGTTCATCCTTATGTGTCCAAGAATAAAAATGCCTTTCTGTAGTAACAATTATGTTAGCATAACCATGTAAGCAAAGCCGCTTTGAATATTTTCCAATAAATAACAGAAAACTTTGTTGAATCTCTCATCAAAAAACCAAAACATTTTGTTGTTTTGGTTAATTTGGGTTTTTGGGTTTTTTTAGGACTCTGAAAAATATTATGGACAAAATGTTCCAACAATGGGTTTTTATGTGTCACACACACATGGGCTTTCTTGTTGGCACTCACCCACAAGCCAACCCTGAGTTACCATCTGTTCATCATGACGAGAGGCCTGACCAGCCATCTCTGTCATGTCTCCACAACACACCTAAATATCACGTCTGTTCACAACAAACCCCGACACACACACACACACACACAAACGCATGCACTGTTATTCACTGATTTGCAACGGTTTGTTATGTTTACTGTCCCATTGTAAAGCACAAATCTGAGTATTTTTCTACTTTTGATATGCAGGAATAGCTACAGTCATATATACAAATTAAAAATAGTGTTTCCAAACTTAGACAGGAAAATCTGGTGGTTAACACACATCGACAACCAATAACATAAATTTAGGGGTTTAGTTAATTATTTCATGACGTTTGACTATATGAAGCCATTTGTAGTAAAAAGTATTGCATTTAGTTTGACTACTTATTGACGGATATAGTCACTGTATCAGTTTTCGTTGCTAAATTCAGTCTATATAACAGTAAAAAATGTTTTGTAATGAAGAGAAAAGCTTTGTTTTTCTTTATATAGCAGGTTAGATAGTGCCATGCGATCTCTTCCAGCATGACTTGGAGCACTGTCTTGACTGCTGAATGTCTGCAATGTCAACTGCGATTGTGACTATCAGACTATCTCTTGTTTAATTTAGGACAAATAAATTACCAATGTCCTATTAATGATAAATCTAGAAATTATGTTGGGATGTGCCATTAAGTGGGAAAAAAAGTACAAATCTAAATAAGTACTTTTAAGGAGGGGCTTGGAAAAACTAAGGCCTTTTTGAGCGCTAGTTTTATTATTATAGCACTGTTATTATCATTATTATTAACATTTAGTGAGCATTTCACTGCCCAAATTTGACTCAAACAGGGACACGGCTTTGATCCTTTAATGGATATGAATGAATGGTGCTCATCAAATTATGCTGTTTCCAGATATTGGTAAAAGAGCCTTACAAAACTGATCCCCAAAGTAATGCTACAGCATTCAACTGCATATGAGACGCAAAAGAAAATTTAAAAAAATCTGAGCTGTATATAATTTTGAAGGTCCACAGTAACTTTAGGTCTCCCGCTGATGCATCTGTTAACCAGAATATTGCTTCCAAATCACAGAGATCCAGGAGGAAAGAGTGAAAATTTGTGTTTTGGAATTTCAGGATGGGACAGGACATTTTGACTCAGTGAATCCACGGATTCCTTCCTCTGTCTTCATGGTCTAAGCTTTCTCCTTAATAGAGAGACTCCACTTTAGCACAAGTAGAAAAACCACATGCCACATACTGTCTCCATGGCTACGGCACACAGCAAAGAATCCATTAAATGCTCCTGCAGTTGCACACTGAGAGCAAAATCTCAGCCTGAGGAGAAAAAAAAAAAAAAAAACAACTGATAATCAATGCAAACATGCGTGTGAGCAGATCGACCTGTGCTACTTGATATCATTGGATGTAACAGTAATTTTACATAACAGCCTATTCATAGAGCCAAAGGCTGTACTGTATAGTATTAAGATTTACGTTTCTTATATAAAGCTAAATGTTCTGTATGCGGTCCAGAATCAAACTGAGATCAAATCCATTTGTTTGCCATATTAAAGAGTAACAAAAATCAACTTTAAAGATTGCATTCTTTCCTTCTATTACAATCGTGCTGCACATTTGCCTGAAACCTCCTGCGCCCAAAACCCAAAGCCAGGCGCATTGAGCCTCGAAGCCTTACCAAACATTTGCTCTGATGCACTCGGGCAAATCTTTTTTATTTTGGTGCTGCGGCACGGACGGCCCTCCATCCTTTGTGGCTGACCTAACGCCTTTGAGTCGGGAATGACATAATTAAAAATAAATAAAACATAAATACTGAAGCAGCCACGGGGTTCAAATCAGGACGGAGCCCGCGGAGAAGGCTAAATAGGGGGCGTTCGAACAAGTTTGTTGCGGTTAAGGTTTCGAGAGTAAACGACGGGCCTTCTTACCGTCTCGCCAGTGAGTATATGGCATGCGGTGGACATGGCGAAGCGGCAGCCTTGTTCTCCGTGTGGGTACGGCGTTAGCCCCGCTGCACCTGCTGTGCGCCTCCCGGAGCCCGACACCTGTCCTTCATGCCGCCTTTCACATGTTGTGCGCTTCGCCCCGCGATGCTTCTGTGTGTGTGTGTGCGTTTGCCAGTGATGGAGGAGGAGGTGTGTCTGAGCCTGCGCTTGTGCGCGTGCCTCTGGGGGCGTGGTTGTGCGTGTTTTTGTGAGGAAGGGAGGGGTGGGTGCTGAGGGAGCTGGGGGCATGTGGCCGTTCGAGCCTCGGAGCAGCACCGCGGTGTCGCTGGGTATGTGAATCCTTTAAAGGCATTTGCAGGGGCATTTCCGGGGGTTTCTGCTCTCTGTAGTCCCTGATGCTCATCTTGGGGGGAAAGCAGAGCTGATAGCTACTTTTTTTTTTTTTTTACAAAGTTTTCAGACGTAGTTTAACTTGGACCTCCCGTGGTTCTTGACGTGACTTCTGTCGCTCCTCACATATTGATGTCAACGAAGTAGAGAACAAATAGTCCTGTAATTGGGGCAACAGACAGTTTTAACAACACTTAGCTTTTTTATTTCTTGCTTAATCACTTTGTTGTTTATGAAAAATGGTGAAAAACGTCCCCTGTAATTTTTATACCCCAAGGTGACATTTTCAGATATCTTGTAAGATATTCAGTCCGTTAGAATGTATGTATAGTATTTGAAAGGTCTTAATGTGCAAATTTCTACCCTGTGGATCTGATAAACCAAATTTCTAAGTCAGAAATTCACTAATTTAAAATGATTGCAGCCTAGTTTCTACTTTATTATCTGGAGTTTCTTGGTAATGCCTTGATTCAGTCAAAATGTCCTCTGTTGATTTTAGATCGCTGCTGTTTGCAGACACCCGCTCTACTTTTAAGTTTAAGACTTTCCTTTTTGATAAATCTTATAATGAGGGCTGGATCAGGTGACCCTGAATCCTCACTTAGTTACACGACAATAGACCTTAGGTGGCTTCCCCTGATGCCCTGAGTTTTTCTTCTTCACTCACCCCTTTTCACTCCCTATGAGTTCTTCCTGTTAAAAGGGAGTTTTTTCCTTCCCACTGTCATCAAGTGCTTGTTCATATTGAGTTGTTTGACCTAACAATATAAAGTGCCTTGAGTTGACTGTTATTGCAGTTTGACACTGTACAAAAAAAGTTGAATTGTACTGAATGGATTAGTCACGCTTTTCTTAGCCCGCCCGCTGCTACTCGCATCTGCCCCAAAGTCTCATGTCGCCACATCCTTCTGCATTGTCTGAACTGATGATGGGGACAGCTGGCTGTGAGCCCCAGCCCAAAGCATGTGACTGGCGCAGAAGAACTGCTTACTGAAGCACTCTCACGGCAGATAGAAATCACTACAGACAAACTGTGCTGATCAGGCAGAAGATGGCAATGATACTTACCTCTGACAGATCTCATTTTGTTACAGGAGAAGCCGCTTTCTGCTTGAGCACACTGGAGTATGACCACTTTTCTTGTGATTATTATCTCTTTTCCTGCCTGCTCACTGGTTACAAAACACACATCTAACTGGGACTCCATCTGTGACATACCACGTGTATGAGATATGATTCAGAATACAGTGGATCTCACATTGTGGCATCCAGCATTCCTGAGAGTGGGATCTATCCAAGTATGGGTGACTCACTCTCTCTCTCAGAGTACACTGGCATCAGTTTGTGTCAGCTGTTAGTTACCATGCATAAGTGTCTGTCAGCTTGGTGATAGCAGGTGTCTTAGGCACCTTGTAGACTCTTAACAGAGAGGAAATCAGTGGCTTTCTGTTGATTACAGACCTCTCTGACAGGGATCCATCAGGCTTACACCAGCGCAGATCACTCTGCTTTGACTGCTTAAACAAGCTTCAATACTACTCGGTACACAACCTTCAGCTCTACAGTTCTATCGAGTTAACTCTATGGAAGATTAAGTGACTCTGCAAACTTTTAGTTCTCATCTCTATGTTCCCATTGGAGGAAATTACATAAGAGATGTGGAGGTGCGCACACACAGTCAGGCCCCATCACTTACAAATTCCAGCTAAAAAAAAAGCAAGAGTGGCAGGATAATAGAAAGGAACTGAGCTTCCTTTCTGGCCTGTCATGATATGTCTGACAAAACAAGAAAAACACATTAGACATTGACATGGTAAGGCAGCCATGTTAAAAGAAAAAAACCCCAGGGAAATCACCAGGGCCGCTAGGGATATTAGCCATCCACCGCAGTGCTGAATATTTTACAGAGCAAAGAATTAGACCTTTTGGATCTGTGTGTGACTGAATGTGGTCGAGTACTTCAGTTCCTTTAGAAATGTTATCATTAGGTCAGTCAGTTATCAGATTTTCACATTGTGGTCAAAAGAGTTTATGTTAAAGATATTTTCCCAATGTCGAAATTACAAACTATATGTCAGCAGTAAATTAATATGGATTTTTGTCTATCGTGTGTTGTCTTTTTCTAAGAAAATGAATTAAACTCCAAATAAAAGTGCATGAAAGTGACAGGAGTCTGGAACATCGCATTTATTGTACAGCTTTGGGGGCATCCCTCAGTGAACATATATTCAGAGAGTGAAGTGTGATGGTGATAAATCTGAAGCTTCACTGGGAGATGCATCCAGTCTTCCCTTAATTCCAAAGCCCAGATTAAGTCCTCAAGAAATTAAACCACTCAGTCCTTTCTCTCTCTCTCGCTCTCTCTCTCTCTCTCTCTCTCTCTCTCTCTAGTCTTCTTACCCCAGACATCATTTACAGTTGTGCAAATCCATACAGGGTGTTCGCCTCTCAGACAGCATGCTCCATTAGGATTAAGAAGCAGCTATGTGAGGTATTTGGTTGCTCCTTTGGCTCAGCGGGGTGCTGTGCAATCCACAGAGTTTTGATTCAAAGTGAATCAGATTAAATCATATGCAGAAGATTGCAGAGAGAAGAAGGACTGCCGCAGGCACTCTTGACGGTGTCGACGGGTAGCTCATGCTTCATGTTATAGAAGTTGCAAAAAGAACTAATTTCATGATCACTCCCTGAAGAAAACATCAAATTATTAGTTTAGTCTCACAGAAGAGAATACAGTAATAACAATGGAATCACATGCACTTGTCCTGTGCTTAATTAGGAAACTATGTTTACCCTGGCTGCACAGAAAAAGAACAATCCACTCCAAGTAACACTTATAAACAAATTCATGTACAAGCCAAACCATTTGGGAGCGGTATCCATGGTAACGCACACTGAGTAGGAGCAAAAGAGACTGAATTCATTTCAAAGGGAATGAAGAAAAGTGCTGTTGGGAGTCTTCCACAGAGACGATTAAAATCTATGTCACAATTTTAAGATGAGCTGAGGTGAAAATTTGTTTGCAACCCCGCAACAATCTGCAAATGCACCACAGCCGGGATTTGCCAGCGCAGCTTTATGTCGACTGTACGTTTGGTGGAGAGATGTGACGTGGATGCCTCTTACATCCCAGATTATCTCCAGTAGAGATTGACAGCTTAAAGTAAAAATAAGGTTCACCATAAGGAGACCCCTCTGGCAGCCTCCTGGTAAAAATAAGACGTGATGAAAGACCTGCACTCATGTGGGCATATTCGCAGATCCTTCTCTCGGTACATGTAGGTCAAAGTAAGAATAGTGTAGATGTTATTCACAGCTGCAGTGAGCAAACACAAACTCCTCTGTCCTGGCCTCTGGAGTCACACTAAGACATCCCATGGTGAGACTTAATTAAATCTTCATAGTACACTCCTCACTCATCCTTCATCATCTGCCATTTTGGCTAAGAAACCATCCCAGTCATGTGTGTGCGTTTATTAAAGGGAGAACACATTCGGGCCTCCTGTAGAAACAGCAGGTATCCAACCTGCAAAAACCAAATGCAAACTGTTAGCGCCGAGTTTCAAGAGATTTCCAAATGCTGATTAAGGTCAGCAGGCGGATTTATGATGCAGAACTGTCATTAAGGTCCAGCTATTCAAGACTGGACAGACAACAAATCTTTTGTGCCTCTGTTAGGAAGAATCAATGAGGACCTTCTAAATATGGATGTCATTCACCCTCTACGCCACATCAGTACAATGCAAAGCAGTACTGGGTTGCACTAATTGTGCAAGGCTGTAGATCATGTATAATCATCAGCCACTGTTTCCCATTTAGAGACTGCCATTTGAGTGCTGAATAACGCATTCAAATCCTAAACTGACGCCACATTTTCTTTTCTTTTTTCCTCATAAAAGAATGACTGAGGACATTGGCTGTATGCATCTTGTACTGAATTCATTACTGTGTGTCTCAAACTGTTTCCATTCAAATCCTGCTTAGTAAGCCTATCAAATGACGTGTGCAAAATCAGCTCTGACACTTGCTTCGGTTTGTGAATAAACTGCATTTTTAATGTATGTAATTACACAATATGGTTCTAACCAGTGCTAATGCACCTGTGCTTTGCAGTTTCTTTGGGCTGTTTAAATGGGTCAGCTCTAGAAATATCCTCTCTCAGAGAAGTGTGGCCTCCCTCCCCTTTTGTCTTCTCTCTTGTCTGTAAAGGAACGAGACTACTGCTGGCAATAGCCTTGGATGCTTTATTTGTGAGCAGCAAAGTCATGAATGCTGCTTTAGGATGACTGCACAACAACTGGACTACATGAGAAAAGAGAACGAACATCCAAGTTTTTGTTGTTTCTTGAGAAAGTATTTTCCAGGCCGCGATCAACTCTGTCCAGTAACAACCGGCTACATTCCTCCTAGTATTTCTTTTTATAAAGTTTTTTAGATAAAAGTAGCTTTAAGCAACAAATTATGTACTCTTTCGAAGCCTGAATACACTGTATTTTGACTAGATACCCGGTTTCACTGAATGGCCTATTTCATTGGAAACATCCGAAGAGGTTTGGATTTATTTTGGTGGACAAGAATGAAATGATCCATCATTTTGCTAAATCTTCTGTTATAACAAATAAGATTATGTAAGAGACATGCTGTGGCGCATCAGGTTGTCGTATTATGCTGTATTCCAGTGATTTGCTTGTTACCTTAGTGAATAATTGATATAATTGGGCTCTCCAGACCATGAGTCAGTCAGCCTGCAATACAGCTGGTGAAAAAAACATGCGTCACACGCTGTTGCTCTCTAAATGTCTTACAATTGGTAAGTAATAGTTATGATCTCAGAAGATCACTGGATTCTTATTCAAATTAAATATAAATTTAATAAACTCTCTTGTAGTTTGATTCCTTGCCACGCCGTTGCTACATAACACTTTCGATACAAGGTGCGGATGAACGACTAACTTTGTTATATGCTGCTTTTCATTTTGTGAATGAAACCGTTCTCCGTATTCATGCCACAAATAACAGAAGTGTGTTTTTTCTCGTACCAAACAGTAAGAAGTTCTTCCCCAAATTTGTGATTCATTTTTCGTGCTTTTATCTTTAATGGAGGCTTGAGAAAAGAATGAAATGTGAAGGACTGCAAAGTCTTGTATTCAGAGTTGTTCAATAATACAGCAGCCACTGGTTAATTCAGTTTAAAGTGATTCACTGTTTTCATTATCCTAAGGTCATGCTACATAAATTTTACCCCTCTGTGTCTCTAGTCTGTGATAAATGTAAATTAAATGATGTCACATTTATTTTGGGCTTGTCTACTTGTCTACTTTTCTTATGCATTAAAATGCTTTTTTTTTTTTTTTACATTTTCTTGGCTGATCAGATGAACATTTTACCTGCAAACCAGACCTAGATTTGTCAGGAAGGAACGGCCACTGGGAGCCAAATAGAAACTGCAAGCAAAGCAGACAGAGCTTTAAAAACCACGGTGACCTTTCATGAGCGAGCAGCTATAAAACATCCTGCCTGCAAATTGGATTTTGCACTCCAGACACTTTTGTCTGCAATGAAAACTTTCAAGGAAGAAAAAAAAAAAGAATCAATCTGGTGATTAAAATTGAACGCTCTCTCGCTCTCATTGAATAAAACCTACCTGCCAAAACATTTGCACAGACAGATGAGGGAACGTAAAATCTCATTTTAATGTAGTTCTTTCAGCTGTAGATGCACTCACTGAGTTGTACAAGACAAGGCAATGAAACACATCCCTCTCCACATTGGCTGCTTAATAGTAGCGAGCCTCTCTCAGCTGCAGCTGGTGCATTCAGATTTTAAGCCCCAGTGAAAGCCCCAAAATTTGGGAACATAATACTCGTGTTTTTACTCAAACACCATGAATGGGTCTCTGTTCTTCAAAGAAGGGATGGCAGTTTAGTTTTGTTTGGTAGTGTGCAGGCTTTGATATCCATTTTTCTATGTGACTTAAAGTCGTGTGATTCAAAATTTGAGCATCAAATTTCAGCAATGCTAACATAATGGCTAATATAATGTCATATGACTGAGTAATACATATAAAATCCCAGGGTGTCTGTAGCAATCGGGATGCTTTTACTTACTTAAAAAGGATGTAATTTGGGTTTTTTTTTTATATAAATGAACACATTTCTATCAAAAAGGAACGCACATACTGTATTATAAGACATTTGTAACGGCCAAATAAACATGTTACATTGTAATATGGTAGAATAAATAGTTCTGTGGTGTTTGTGTGCTTACAGAAGTGAGACTGTAGGCCTACACCACCTTGTGGCCACATTAGTATGTTTTATATAAAAAACAATACTGTAAAATATGACATTCCTAAAATACATTTCTGTACATAGCTCCAGTTAATACACTTTATTTCATGCAAATATAAGCCTCTAGCATTCTCACCACCAGGATCACATCTTGAAAATATAGAAAAAGGAGAAATGTCAGAAAGTCTCAAATCAATCAGTTCCTTTACTTGTTGTTCGTCTTGTTAGAAATAATACAAATGGCTAAGAAGAACTTACATCAACCCAGAAAATCTCAGTTGTTTGACCCTCAGCATACCAGACACATTATGGAAAAGATCAAAAAAATATGGGTATTAAAGAAATACTAGAAGACTGTTCAGACTACATCTGATATTTTTGGGCATGCAGATACCCTGTGAAGCAAAAATGCATTTTCTGGCTATACACATATCCAACTAACGCTACTGTTAACTTTAAACTGTCACTCTAATTGACTTTGGACTCCTGCAGGCCAGGAGGATCAGTCTTATCATGGACAAAAATGGAAGCGCCGTCAATACATGTGTTGAAAAACGAGATTGTATTACACAGAAGAAACCAACTTATACAATCAGAGTGAAAGAAGAAGAACTTGAAGAAAGTCTGCTAGAGTTTCTGAAGCACAAAATGTGTATTAATGTTCTTATGTGGTCTGTGCAGTCGTATGTGTATTTAAGAGAAATCAAATTAAATTATGTTTTTAAAAAGTAGGGTAAAGTGTGTTCACTTTACATTTTCCAACACCCACCATGGCTTTAATAGATTTAATAATAAGAGATATTGTTGAGAAGAGGCTGAATCAGTCCCCTAGATTCTTTTGATACGGTGGCCCAGAGAGGTCAAACACACTGCAATTTAACAAAACACAAGCAAATAAAAAAAAATCCTTCAAAAGCACACAGAACTCAACATAATTGGAATGAAACAAAAAAAACACACACACAATGGAAGTAGAAAAAGCTTTTAAAAAAAGAGATGACAAATTGTTCATGGGGAGTCAACAGCGTGACAAAACAGCTGCAGCAGGGACAAGCTAGCAGTAAACAGCTAGCAAACATGTATCTACAGTATTGAATCATGTGATTAAAACTCACATCGCCTGAATCTTTTTGTCACTCATAACACAGATGAGCATGTCTGAGTGCAGTCCTTCACACATTTTGGCTTCTGTCACTTTTGTTGCTGGTCTGTTGCATTATCATCTGTCCAAAAACACTTCTGTTGTTTTTATGGGGGTTTTTTGGTGATTTTGAGTTTTGTTCAACTTACTTTTGTGTGTTTTTTGAGGCTTTTGTAGCATCTTTCTATTTGCTGGTGGTATCTGTAGTTGCAGTGCATTTGACCTCTCAGGGCCACCGTATTTTTAGACTAGCTTACAGCAATGCAGAGTATAAACAATACTTTGCCTTATTTTAAAGTCATTCACAACCAAATACTATTGACTGTACCCATTTAATATAAATACCTGAAGTCTCTGAATTACTGTTATATATAGCGTTGAATTATTTCAACGCTATATATAATAATAATTCTATATAGTTTAACTGAAAAATGAAAATAAAATAAAATGCAACACCGTGATTCTTAACCTGATGGATAGAATAAGCTATAAAAATAAATGTTAACAAAAACAAACTGTGAAAGAAATGATGTTTCTCACCATCAAGAACACTCAGGACAGCAAAATTAAGTGAAATTTGAATATGAATCAAACAGTTCAACATGAATTATTTTGAATAATTGGTTTTTACAGTTATTCAGCAGTTGTATCAGTATTTTTTTTTTTAAAAACCCACTTAACTGTACTTTTCTTGAATAAACCAGTCATTATTACCAGTCATAGGTTTTATTGGACATGTGCATGTTGTAATAACATACTCATTTTTTCACATAAATAGCTACATTGCATATAACATCAATATCATTTTTTATTACATTTATTTCAATAATCCACCATGATTTATATTATGCAGTATCTTATTTTTGATTAACAAAAAAACCTCAGCTTTTTGATTTTTGCACTTACATCTATGATGTACATTTTGAACTCTGGCAGGCATCAACTGACAATCAGTTTCACTCATATTTGTAAGGATTTTACCGTCTCACAATGATTATAAGGTGGAATTAAAAAACAATAAAAGGAGCTCTAAGAAAGAAGACAATGTACATTCACAGTCAGATATATCAACCATAAATAATGTAAACCCTCATAAAGAAAATATCAAAAACATAAAATATCAAAATGACTTCTTTGCATTGCCGTCGCAGCTCATCCTGTCAGGCTCCGGAGGGCTCGTGGCAAATGGTGTTTCTCAGTCTGGCCAAGAGACCTCTGAGTGAAAGGACGGTGCGGTTTTTCAAAGATAACCATCAGTGCTAAATGTGATGGCTCATTTTCATAAATTACACACTCAGTGTGAAAATTACTCCTCTCTTACTTATTCTCGCCATTACAAATCTGACAGTTACGTACTGACACTGAGTAACTGTAAAATGTAAAAATGAAGCCCTCCATTACTTATGCATAACATAACAAGCACTGTATAGCGGTGCCATTCACGAGAAAATTGTGCATGTACAAAAGGAAAAAGTAAGTCAACTATTTTCCCAGATAAACTCTAAAGTTTAGAGACACACGGAATATCAGCAAGCACAAATAGCAGCAGGGGAGGAAAGTGACAATCTGGATCACTCAGAGCTTTGCACAACATCTATTTGGTTTGACCAGATTACAAAACAACATTCACACGTTTATGCACCATTGAACACAAGGGGTCACTGTGGCTACATAAACAGAAACACAGGAACACGGGCTACATGGAGAATCTGCAGGGGGACCAGGACTCATTTAGACTTTTCACTATTGGGTCTTCTCTAAAAGCGTGATATTGCCATACTATATCACCATCTGAATCTATAGCACTCCTTCTGGAAGACATTTATAGTGCCTGGAGAAGAGAAAACGTTCTTCAGTAACAGCTCGGATTTTCAGAGAAAGAAAGTTTTGTCGGTGCAAAAGATGCGTGGCAGAATTGTGAAATCAACTGCAGAGAAGCATCGTGCAGTTGGCATTCCTAAAAACCGTTTTGCCTTTCTACGTGGTACAAATGAATTTCATAAACGTAACATTCCTTGGCTGAGTGTGCTTTGGAGCTAAAACCTCCTACCTAAAAACCTATTGTACATCCCCTAAACTCAGTAGCTGGTTAGCATTTTATTTCTCGTCACATTGCTTTGAAAATCGAGAAAAATAAAGTGTAAGTAACGGTATTTTTCACTAACTGTACCTGAACAGTCGCCAACCCTGTCTACGCTGGATCCCACTGTACCACGCCTGCTACAGACACAGCAGCACCCCAAAGCAGGAATCCTGCTTTGTCAAGTGGCAGATGAATAAACCTGAAAACCATTGTATTCAAGTATAATTTTGTAATATATACTCTGTGTGCAAATGTGTTTGAAATAATAAAACATTCTAGCTCATTAAAATGCATGCTTTTCCTTCTTTTCTTTTTTTTTGTAAACAACCACTATAAGACTGCAATGGAAGACCCTCACCCACACACAAGTGTCACAATCAACTGGACATCCCTGAGACAGCTCCATTTGATTTGACGCTCTTGTCTGTGTAAGGCATGCTTTCAAGTTAGAGAGCTGCTGGGCTTTTGTTCTTATGCAACAAAAACAAAAAAAGAAAGGCGAAGAAAATCGGGAGCCACGACATACTCACGACACCAACTATTCTATTACCAGCTAATTTAACTACGTGTGACGACACAGTTACAAGCGCCAAAGTCAGGGGTTGGGAAATGCAACCATTGCCTCCTGTTGACATGCAGCTAAGACATCACCATGAGCGATCAACAGCTTGAACAAATCTAGCATTTGCAATCTAGCACTGGACATCCTTTTTGTGCAGCTGTAGTCATTTGGGCGCCATACAAAAATAATTAGGGAATCAGGAAAGCAGGGAGGGTGTTGTTTTTAATTTTGCACGGAGTATTAGAGTGGTGTAGCTTTTTTCGAGGGGATACATGTGGATTATTTAGTGGCTAAAAGTCTGTTTGAAAATGAGGGATTATCTATATTTTCACTGTTTTCACTATGCCATAAATATACTATTTTTAGACAAGAGGAGATAATAAAACTAGGTCTTGCTTTTTTATTTAAAATAAAATATTAGATTTGGATTAGATCTTCCCTTCCCCAATAACTTTCATACAGCGCCTCAAGTTACTCGAACATAACGGCCACGATGAATTTACAGCACAAACAAACAAGTGAGAGCAATATTGTTTTGTTTTGTATTCATGCATATACAGGCTTCAGTGTGGAGTACAAACAGTTTTGAGTATGATTACTTAAGCTCAAAGCAAGGCAGGGAATGTTTAAGACATCAGTGCCTAACTGTATTCTACGTTTTGTTCGTTTTAAAAGAGTTAAACCATGTAGGCAGTGGCTATCAAGTGTGTACATTTTCACATCAGGCTCAGTGTACATGAATTAAAGACGGCATCCGGTTGGTCCTTGTTCGGAGGGGGAAGAAGGGGTCTGTCCTTCAGTTTGCCTGTCTCTTTTTCTTTGAGGAGAAGAGGGAAGAGGGGCTTATGCCGTCTCAGTCTGAGAAGAGACTGGCAAAAGATTTGCGTAGATTGCGTATGGTTTCAGCCTTCACTTCGTCCTGGCTAAGGCTGGCTCGTGGCGCTGGGGTTTCTGGAATGTTGAAGGTATTGGTAAGAGACTGGGACTTGCTATAAAGAGAGGAAAATGGCAATAGAGGAGAGGAAGAAGCTATTAAAGTCATGCAGCAAACCCATGGAATGAAAAGACTGGCGCAAGGCAAGACAGAGAGAGGGAGAGAAATGAGAGAAAAGGCTCAGTAAACAATGATGAAGCGCATTCCTTTCCTTGGGTCATTCGGTATTACCTTATCATTTCAACTTAGCTTTGAATATGATAAAGATATTGAATGACCTTTCTGGAAAGCAAAGTGATGCATGTTTCTGAATGCGACTGACAATAAGAGTGTTTATGTCTCATTGTCAAGAGAGCATAAAGAAGCTCAAAGATTCAATCCAAAATCAGGATTATGTGTTCCCAATTTTGTGAATTATTTAGGTTACATTCTGTCCGCGCAGCACTGTTAACCTGATATAAGGCATCCTGTGTGGCACTGGTGTAACATTGAAGCTGCACAGGTGTAGCTGTCAGTACTACTGTGTGGAGGCACACTGTGCTGCTCATAAGAGGAAAGAGTCTCACACAGCAGAGTGCACTTCCTACTTTCAGCAGAAGCAAGAAGTAAAGAAGCTAAAGCAGGCAGAGACCACCAAATCATGGCTAATCCTGTTCACATAAAGGCGTGAATAATTTTGCTTACTGTACAAGTAAATAAATATTGGCTGAAAAGCTGATGGCAAAACAGCAATATGTGATTACATGTGTCCAGTTCTTTAAAAAAAATAATTTAAGTTTCACCCTGAGTTCCTTACAGCATCTGCGGTGATAAAGACACTGCGCTCAACCACGAAGCTGTCCGTTTACCAGTCGATCTATGTCCCTTTGCTTACCTATCGTCACAAGTTTTGGGTAGTGATGAAAAGAATGAGATCCTGGATACAAGGAGCAAAATGAGCCTTTTACAGAAGGTAACTGGTCTCCCCCTTAGGAATCGAGTGAGGAGTTTAGCTGTTCAAGAGGGTCTCAGAGTGGAGCTGCAACTATTCCACACTGAAAGGAGCCAACTGAGGTGGGTTGGGCATCTGACACTGATCCCTCCTGAGTGTCTCCTGGCTGAGGAGTTCTGGGTATGCCCTACAGGGAGGAGGCCCCCGCGGTAGACCCAGGCTCTCTCTGCTTCCCCCACAATCGACCGGAGATAAGTGGAAGAAAATGGATAGATGGATATTCAAAAACTCCACGATACTAAAGCCTTACAGTGGGGTTATCTTAGACCTGATGGTCTTGTCTTGGAAACTGTCTTAGAGGTAATATTATCGCCACTTTTCTTTTCTTTCCTCCACTCCGCATGTGTCTGCTCCGCTCCATGTATGTCTATTTAACTGAGACACACATGGAGTAAAGAAGGAGCAGAGGAGACTTAAACTCATGGTGAAACAAAGAGCAGAGGAGAGAAGCTAAACAGCAGCCGGCTCTCACACTGAGCTGAAATAGACAAGCTGTGCTTTTAACTTAAGTATGCTGTCACACAATGAGTTATGTTTAATAATGTTCAAATATCTGATCACCATATGTAGCCTCACTGCCAGCCGCTGATATTAGTTTCATAGGTTTCACAACAATCTAGATATGTAACCAGGTTAAAAAGTTTATTTAAAATAATGCGATCTTTAAATATCACAATATGTAGATTCATTACAGCTGCTGCTTGTTCTTTTAATGTATCAGCTGCTCTGCACAGACTTTGAAATGTTATTTTACGTGAAAGTGCTGCTGAAGGACTGAAAAGTGTAAGAATCAATAAACCATGCACATTCAGGTGGCTCATTTGTCATTAAATAGATTTCCCATGTGGCATGCATGTCACAGTGCAGGCAATAAGAAGGGATCTTCTGCTTGAAGGATGAGGTGAAACTGATCCCATTTATCATTCACAGCTACTTACTTTAGTTGTGGAGAGCTGCCCATAGCCGGGCTGTCCTGATTAGGCTTCTGTGGAGGCTGAGGCTTCTGTTGCAGAGGGGGTCGTCCTCCTGGGCCCCCCTGGCCCTGAGCAGCAGGACGTGGCTGCTGGGTGGTGGGTGCTCCAGGTCGTCCTTGCTGGCCGGGAGCCCTCTGTTGCTGTGTTGCTGTCCCTCCCTGTGACTGCTGCCTAGGGGGCTGGGAAGGCCTCTGCTGCTGTGGTGGACCACCGGGAGGTTTTTGGCCTGCAGAGGGTTTCTGCTGCGATACAGACTGCTGCCTCTGAGCCTGAGGGGATCCTCCTTGGCTTCGCTGAGGAGAGCCCTGACCAGACGTAGGTCTTTGACTTTGGGTCGCAGGCCCTTGGCTTGCCTTACTCTGGTTACTGGGGTCACCAGTGGCAGGGCTGGCAGCAGATTGCTGGGTCTGAATAGGAGGTTGCCCTTGAGGTTGTGGACGCTGCTGAGATGGGGGACTTTGCTGAGGACCACCTATCGGAGATGATAGATAGATAGATAGATAGATAGATAGATAGATAGATAGATAGATAGATAGATAGATAGATAGATAGATAGATAGATAGATAGATAGATAGATAGATAGATAGATAGATAGATAGATAGATAGATAGATAGATAGATCTTACCCTGTGGTGAAGGACGCTGTTGAGACTGTGGGACTCTCGGTTGTGAGACTGGCTGAGGAGACACTGCTTTCTACAAGTTTACGAGGGAAAAATAAATACAAAGCAAAAAATGACATTCATCAGATGGCTAATCATAGAAAATGATAATGAATATATATTTTAAATTTCTCTTAATTTGTTAATTTGAACTAGCAAATCTCTCAATCACAACATTCATAACATTTTAAGCCTCATTTAGACTTCTGATGGAAATCTACATTCGAACTTACCTCATAACAAGAAACCCTGCACCAAATCCTTCCACACCATTCAAGTCATTGGGGGTGAAGTAAATTACAAAGTAGTCTGTTTCAAGCTGTTATTTGATGGTTTCTCTAATGTAACCAGCTCAGATTTAGAGTACCCCAGGGATCCATGCTTGGCCCACTACTTTTCTTACTATAAGTTTGTTGTAACTTATAAACACAACATATATTTTTAAAAAGACCAAAAAAACCCTATAATGTAGATCCTTCTAACTTGAAGCTCACTGAGTTTCTATTTAAAGTCTTGTTTTAATTGTTTCTTTCAACAACAACAACACTCTCCAGGAAGTAACTTGATATCCAAGTTTACCATAAAGAGAAGACTCCATGAAAGTATATATAGAGGGTTCACTGCAAGGTGCAGGCCACTCATAAGCCTCAAGAAGAGAAAGGCTAGATCGGACTTTGCTAAAAAGACATCTAAAAAAGCTTTTCACATTCCAGTTCTGTAAAAACTTTCCTTGGAAAGATGAAACCAAGCTCAACCTCTACCTGAATGATGGCAAGAAAAAAATATGGAGAAGGCGTGGAACAGCTCATGATCCAAAGCACATCACATTATCTGTAAAACATGTCAGAGGCAGTGTGTTGCCTTGGGTGTCCAATCTTTTTATGACCCAACCCAACAAATTAAAGCTGAAAATCTGCACTTCAACTGCATCTGAGTTGTTTTGTTTAAAATTCATTGTGGTAATCTACAGAACCAACATTACAAAAAGATTGTCTCTGTCCAAATATTTATGGACCTAACTGTACTTACAGTGTGTTACTACTGAAAGTGTGGAAGATAAGGAAAAGTAAAGGTGTGCTGGAGCAAGGATAGCATGTCTGTTGTTTGAGCACCTGTGCTGGCTGTCCTGTACGGACTGTGGAAGAGCTTGAAGTACGTGGAACAGTCTGGTTCATTTTGGAAACCACTAGTTCTGCAATATGAACGCGATCCTCGTCCTGCTGGTCCCCAATCAGTGGCATCGAACAGTCATCAACCTAAAAAGACCACAACTTGATATAATTAGTGGACTCCATCCATCCATCCATCCATTTTCTGCCGCTTATCCGGGGCCGGGTCGCGGGGGCAGCAGCCCAAGCAGAGAAGCCCAGACCTCCCTCTCCCCAGCCACCTCCTCCAGCTCATCCGGGGGAACACCAAGGCGTTCCCAGGCCAGCCGAGAGATATAATCTCTCCAGCGTGTCCTGGGTCTGCCCCGGGGCCTCCTCCCGGTGGGACATGCCCGGAACACCTCACCCAGGAGGCGCCCAGGAGGCATCCTTATCAGATGCCCGAACCACCTTAACTGGCTCCTTTCGATGCGGAGGAGTAGCGGCTCTACTCTGAGCTCCTCCCGGATGGCCGAACTTCTCACCCTATCCCTAAGGGAGAGTCCGGCCACCCTTCGGAGGAAGCCCATTTCCGCCGCTTGTATCCGCGATCTCGTTCTTTCGGTCACTACCCACATCACAACAGACCGATGCAGCGTCCGCATAACTGCAGCTGCTGCACCGATCCGTCTGTCGATC
>VURO01021188.1:0-12311 GCA_015108175.1 Pelvicachromis taeniatus
AGAGAAAAAGAAAATATAAAAAAAAAGAAAAAAAAAAAAAAAAAAAAAAAAAAAAAAAAATAATTTTAATTTAAAAAAAAAAAAAATTTTTTTTAAAAAAAAAAAAAAAAAAAAAAAAAAAAAGTAAAGTATGAGATTGAAAATGACAACATCACAATTGGATTGGATGTGAATCTATAATATTACAAATGGCCAAGCAGCTAGCAGGAGTTAAAAGATTGCTGAATAAACCACTGAGGGAAAATCAATCAAATTTCTATTACAGTGACTTGCCTTTTTATTCTTTCATGCTGACAGACACTACTTAAGACATAAAACAAGCTAATAGCTATTATGTTGCTATAACTGAATTCACCTGACCAGACTCATTAAGTGGGCTTGAGCTCTTCAAAGTGGTAGCAGCTGCTGTTGTTGTTGCTTTGATGCCAGTGGAGTTGGATTACTTTGCAGCAAGGTTATGAGCTGCAGTTAGTGGATGCAAAACCTCATACTGGACAGGAGTGATACACTCTGCTGCGTCTACTCCCAGCTGCCTTTCATTTGTTTTGGTTCAAAGTCAAATTTAAGTGATCTGTTGAACAGAAATGCTACAACGAGTCGCACGCGTAGCAATTTCACTTTCCACAAGCTGAAATCAACAAACACAACTAATTTGGACATCTGTTCCTACCGCACTGTCAAACTTTGTATTCTATTCATGTCTCTGCCTGCAACAATGCTCGTTAGTTTTACCTGTCTGTCTTATGTCATATTGGATGCCATATAGCCCGATTGCTGTTTGCTGTGCAATGGGAGTTTCAGTCTTGTCACTAACAATTAACTATTGCAATTTAAAGATGCAATCACAGAACTGATTGCATCACATCTTTCACATCTTCATGGGAAAATGTTTAACCAGTCTAAATCAAGTGTATTGCCCCATTCATGTCATTGTAGGGATTTAATAATTAAGTTAACATAAACTAAAAGACTGGTGATGTAATATGTAATGTGACTGACATTTAATTTTATAATGGTTGTAACCAAGTACAAGTTGATCAACAAAGTGATTAGGCTACAATTACATGACAAAAGCTTAAAGCAAAATATTAGGGTGTGAGAGGGAATAGTCAAAACAATAACCTTGTCTTTATAATTAATTTGAATCACTTTCATGAGAAATACTAGAATTCTAAGCTGCTGATAGAATTAGTTAAAGTGGATGTGGACTAAAGCAACAACATCTGGACAAAGCATCTCTCCATCCATCTATCTGTCCATCCGTCCATCCAAGGAATGTGAGGCAACAGAAATCTGTTTATGGCAAACCGTCAAATACATTTTAATAGAAATGCTAGCATCATGATAATGCTAGAGCAAATTTCAGGTAATCCTCAAAGTCAAGGGGAATGTTGTGTAGGGAGCCACAGTTGTTTGCACAAAATTTGATGTTAAGGTAACCAGTTTGACTAATTTGGGATTAGACCGATTAACAAATGGACAGGTTAAAAATAGACCTGAGAAACCCATTAGCCATTAGATAGTTTGTTTAAAGTTTCATTTATCCCCCTGATAATTAAAAATCATTCATTACCTCATGATCTAGTTGCCAAATTAAAACTCTCAAAGTGTTGCTACCTGAAGAACACCAGGCACTTTTTAAAAGCATAACTACTTTTTTTTTCCAGTTACTCTGCTGGTTATAAAAGAGAAACCAAGTTGCCATTAAGAATTCAAAGCCAGTTCACTTTATTTTGGCTTAATTAATTGACATTATCCTCAGTGAAAAGAGCAGAAGATAAATCAGTCTGCTTATACAGTGCCTATGAATAGGTCCTACATTTCTTTGTAAATTTAATCTAATTAGAAACTTACCAGTTAAAATGTTTGGAAGACTGAGGTAAAATAGCAGAAAGAAAAAAATAGATACATATTGTAATACTTGGTGTTGCAGGTTTTCATGCAAATTGCATAGCAATGGTTTCTTGGCCTAACAATTTACGACAGTGATTAAAAAACGGCCAACCACAAGCTCTATGCAAACAAACTGCTTGTTATGTATTTGGAATTTTTGGGAACGGCTTGTCAGAAGCAGCAAGGTCAGGTATAGCTCAATACTATGACAGAAGTATGGAGTAAGTATGGCATGCACGCACGCACGCACGCACGCACGCACGCACGCACGCACGCACGCACGCACCTTGACCATAAAGATAAATACAACAAATAGCCAATAAACGGTCATACACACGCACACATTGCAAAGCGTGTGTGTGTGTGTGCCCGCGCAGGTGTGTATACATGCTGTAACAAGTCATGCCTACTAATATGTGGCAGTGTGTTCATTAATTTGTGTTCCTAAAATTAGTTTGAGGTGGGAACAAAAATGCAATTGTTAGCAGCAGCTTGTGGCCGAATCTGATAAAGGCCAGTTTGACAGGAAAAGTCCAAACTAGTCTGACTAGTGTGCATGCTTTCATCTTTTTCAAAACCATACGTTACATCTACACAAGTGGTACTGTAAAGTAAGGTTTGCAGTTAGTCCCCGTCATAAGTTACAAACGGCAAAACATAGATCCAAAAGCAGATCCTGGAGGCAAGATCAAACAGAAATGGATGCACTACACTACACACAGAGACAAGACACTAACACACTTAACTTGACACAGAAGAACAAAAGGGTAAATAACGCAAGCCTATACAAAATAAACCTATGTGGTATAGTAATGTGAATAAAAAGGAAACTGAGAAGCAAACAGAACATCTCATAATAAACAAGAATATAATCCAAATAATCCAAAAAATGCAAAAGACTGGATTTTGAGTTTTTTGACCACGACAGTGCCTGTATTAATCCATTGTACCGGTCACAATGATAGACAACAAGCACAAACGCGATTCCTGCCGTGTCAGTCCAGTGTTTTAACATACTTGTCTTTTGGCACATAGTCTTTGACTACATATGATTTTAATGTTAGGAAAGTCACATCAGCATATTTCTTTTTCTTTTCTTTTTCTTTGTCATTTAGAAATAGTAGGCTGTTTATGAACAGGTCCTACATTTTACTGTAAATGTCAACTAATTATCTACATATCTACATGTTCTCAACATAACTATTGTATATCTTCCATTAGCAGCCTGTCTCTTTTAAAAAATTACAAATTACAGTTATTACAAATTACAAAAAATGAAAACAAAATTTTTGACACAGCCTGGTCTGTGTCCCGCAAAAGCTCCAGAGACGGTTCACAGGAGGCACAAAAAGGAGTGAAGCGGCTGAAGCTAACGCCACAAAACGGGCAAAACATTTTCTATTTATTTTTATTGCAGTGAGCACCGTCAGGGGTAATAATGACGAAGCATTTGAGGAGTTACTTGTCATCCCACGTTTAGCTGCTGCTTCTTCTTGTGCCACTAACTTAAAGGCGCTTTACCACCACGTTCGTTCGTTGAGTCACTTCCGGTATTTCAGACAATCCCTTTCCGTCAAGAGCCACTTGTTAATTTGTTCTGGGACTTGTGAAAGTGTTTTCTGAAATGTTTTTTTGTTTTCAATTTTTGTAATTTGTCTTTTTTAATGTAAAAGTGTTTTCGGAAATGATATTTTGTTATTGATGTTGTAAATTAGTTTTGCACTTCCCAACCACTGTAGAAAGAGGACCCAGGCGCGATTTTTAGACTGAGGCAAATAATGCAGTTTCCAATTGTGCTCCTCCTTTGCTCGAGTGTCTGTGGTAGCCCAGCACGAGTGAAACTTCTCTCTGCCTCACTCTCCTCAAGAGAAAGTAAAAGTTAGCAGGTCCGCTAGCCGACAGTTCCAGTTCAGTGTAATAATCCCACTTTGAAGGTCGCTGCATCCAGCTTAAATGCCGCTGGTTGTAGATGACGGCTGATTGACTGGCGACCTGTCCAGGGTGTACCCTGCCTCTCGCCCCAAGACAGCTGGGATAGGCTCCAGCACCCCCCACGACCCTGAAAAGGATAAGCGGCTGAGAATAGATGGATGGATGGATGAAAACAGCTGGCCGAGTGAGTGCAGAGTGTTTTTTTTTTTTCGAACTGTGCCAGTCCGCGCGCTCCATTGGCTGCTGGGGGCTCCCTCGACACTCGCAGAAGCAACGATTGGTGGATTGGATGCCGGCGTGAGTATATAAACCTGAGAATCCTGCCTAAAACACAGAGGGGCAGCTGCCTCTCTCGGTAACGTCTCGCTACTGAGTGCTTTGCAGCACTTCAGTGGCAGACTGCTGCCGAGTGCCGTGCTCTCTCGGTGGCAGGCAGACTGCCACCTCGAACGGTCCCTCTCTGTCATTAGGACTTCGGGGTCAAAGGTATATTACTAACCGGCCACTATTGGAGGCTGGCGGCTATTTTCTTGACGGGTTTTCAAGCCCGGCGCTTATTAGAAACCGGCGTTTAAAAGAGACAGGTGGGTATTGGAAGATATACGGTAAATTACATTAAGAGATCAAAAAGGAAAGATGTTAATTTTGCTCCGTAATGTAATTATGACAGGGAGCAGTATCATTTGTGTAGGTGTGATATATGGTTTTTATAAAATGAAAGCATACACACTAGTCAGACTGGTTTGGACTAGTCTGGTCAGACTTTCTCTGTCAAAGAATGTTTTCTGGCTTTGATCAGGTTCTGTCATAAGTCCCTGTTAAGAATTCTTTTTTTTTCTCCCCCAGCTCAAACTAATGTTAGGACCACACATCAATGAACCCACTGCCATATAATAGTGTGCATGACTTGTTACAGTTTGTATGCACACACGCACACACATACCTTGGCCACAGGTAAATAAAGAGCTCTTTCGTATTTTTCATAGAGCACGCTACAGAAATGGTTTTGGCTACTAGTAACAATATTTCTAAAGATAATAATTTAAAATGAGTTCTTTGCTAAGAACTGAACAATGTTCATTCCTTGAGTTGGGGGGGGCTATGTGTGAATGATTCATAGGTCAGTGTTAAGTGACTTATGAATCCTTGCTCGAACAAGAACAGGACTGAAAATGAGTGAATAATCATTTAATGTCAAAAGAAAACCTTGAGACATAGACCTAGAGAAATCCTGGAAAAGTATTACTGAAGACCACTTTAAAACTTACCAAGACAACTGGCTCCTTATGAACAAAATATAAACTATAAAGAAATTAGGGGTAGTTCTGCACTCTTGCACAATATTGTAGTTTGAAAACCTATTTCATTGGATTAGATTAAAATGAATGAAAAAAGGAATATTTTCTCAAATAGTTTTAGTGATCTGAGGTACAAAAGGTTCAACAGGTCAAATTCATTATGAAAGCTATCGAAAACAACCTGAAACTATACATCAAAGTGTTTGCGGTGAAAGCACCACCTCTTGGTGACACACTGCAACTGAAAAAAAATAGTGGGTTCATAGTGATAGATACTCAAAATTTCCATCATCACAAGGCACAGTGAGTTTACTTAAGTAGTGTATGTTTATTGAGAAAATCTGACCACAGACACAGGTGAAGATCAAAACTCTGTGTCTCTGCAGTATAATGTGTACTTTAACTTAATATATAATAATGTATTAATAAAAAACAAATGTATACAGCCCAATTAGAGTTTAACTATTTTACAGGAAATATTAAATGGTAATGTAGAATGACTTTGAATCTGATTTCTTGGCCAACCTTGTTCCCTGGGGTGTCATTTGTAGCACCTGCTATAATTCCCGGCTTAAATAGCCTATGTGCAATCACCTCAGATCCGATTAGGAACTCATTAATAGGAGCAGAATGGGAATGTAAATTTTTAATGACCCCATAAATTAATCTTTATTTGTATGAAACAGTGAAGACAAGGGTTAACTTTTCTATTTTAGAAGACATCTACACTGAGCTTATAGTCAGACACTGTTGCTTGAATGCTTAATCTTAAATATTAATAGGAGCCCCTCTTTAAAATTTAATGCAAAGCAGTTATGTTGAGGCAATAATACTCCACTACCTAAAGTGCTACCCAGCAAGTGTATATCAAAAAAAGAGACACAAGTTTAATTTTACTAAATAAGTTCATTAAGAAACAACATGGCTGAAAGCTAATGAGTCATACCCAAATTTAATACAATTTATCTGTTAGCCATAATACTTCAAAATTAGAGCACTCCAACTGCACACCCATGCAAAACGTGAGCTTAAAGTCTTTTTCATTTTAAAATTGTTGGAAGAAATCACATATTATAAAAACGTGTCCACAAATCCTGCAAATAATCCTGCCTACAGCTGATTGATTCTGCCTACACTCGTTGTATGACAAAAAGCTGTTTGATTTTAGCATTTCGTATTTCCTCAGACTCTAAGGCCATTTTTTTATGCCCCATTATTTTGTCAGGACTCCGAGTTATAATTATTTACATGCCAATTAAACAAGAGAGCAAAACATGCAGTTTTTGTTGAACTGAAGAACTCCCTCAAACCACTTCATAAAATCAGTCACATTAAGTCAAAGAGGGAGCTGACAGATAATCATGTGCAGCTACAGTGTAATGAACTCTGTGTCTCTCCTTTTTATTAAAGTTTTTCCTAAGGAGCTCTTTTGCAGGTATTAAGCAGGTGAATTCTTTTGGGTTTTAACCTTTCAAGATTGACGTAATTCTTAGTATCTTATTTATTTTGCTCAAAGTAAATACATTGCTTCTCTGAGGGCATGTAGCATATGCGGCTGAATAAAAGATGTGATTTAAAGCACAGCAGCCCTGTGGCAATTACTAATATGATTTGATACTGTACATCAATGACATGTATAATATTAGCATTGGTAAGTGCCAATATAGTATTCGGGAAAATCTTCCAGGCCGCAGTTTTCACTGGTATTTTTCTGTTCTGCAATTACAATACTGTGGATATTACTAGAGGCCCTCTTTTTTTATTTTTTAAACAACAAGTTAATACAGTTGGGAGCATATTCTGCTCACAGAAAAAATGCACTTTATATAATTGACATTTTCTGGCTAAGACAGAGAGGATACTGGTTAAATAAAAGGTATCATCAGCTGATCTAGAAAATGACTAATTTCAAAAGCTAGTCAGTCTGTTTTAAGCTCTATTTAAGATCACGTTAGGGGAATATTCCAGAGTAACTACTAGAATAAACCATGTCCGCAAATTGTGTGGATATTTTTTTTATTTAATGCTAGTTAGCTGTCTCAACCTATTCTTGCTGGAATAGGTTCCAGCACTCCAATGACTCTGATGGAGATAAGTGGAAGAGAATGGATGGATGGATGGATGAATGAAAAGCTAGCTAATAAAATAGCTAGTTTAATTCCACTTGCATCTAAAAAAAAAAAATTAAGACCCTAAGTATTTGGCCCTAATTGTACTATTAAATCACCTATTGTTAGAAATTGTCATATTAAAGCCAGATAAAAAATAAGCATTTATACCTATACGCATAAAGTTTGCCGCAACTTTAAACAATGGAAAATTCACACTACTTATGCTGTGAAATTTTAATACAAACAAATATCTTTACCTAAACTATGACATCACAATTTTGAAATTGATTAGCTGCGATGATGGTTGGAGCAATAGAATTTATATGATAATATTTATATTATAATTAAGTAACAACACCAACAAAACAATATCAGATAGTCTACGGGGCAAACTGTCTGGCCTTCAATAGTCATAGAACTAATAGATAATAAATAAAAGGAATTATCTTAAATGTCAGTGTCAATCATGTATGAGACTTGCTCTATATGATGATGATGATGATGACGACTGTATGGAACTTTTCAGCACAGAGTTTCAGGACTGAGGCGGTTGCGCTTTGAAATAAACAGTAAGTGAAGCTGGTAATGGATGTTAGATTTTACCCTTTGGCAGTTTTACATACCGTCTACAACCAATACTGCTGATTTCAGTGCTAGAACACTTTTCTGCCCAGTTTTTTATTCAACTGCTACACACTGAGAATTGTGACTACTTGTGGCTACATGGGATTATGGAAGATCAAAGTGCCTGGCTTGAGTAAGGTGGCCAGCTGGAAACATCACAGAGACTTTCCGTACTTGCTTGAAACCTCTGCCCTGGTCAATATATACTCATCCCACGCCACAACCACACCCCAACCCAAAAAATCCTTTAATCTTCAGTCACCAATTTTGCAACCTTCCTGTGAGCAGATGATTGGAAATGATGTGATTTCCCTGGCAAGGAAATCTGGTAAATGCATTCATTAGTCATACGAGGCATCCTGCAGGGTCAAAGAGGGCAGAGAGTGTGGGTAATTAAATGTGGTAAATGAAACTCTAATTGAATGAGCGACCCTTTGCCTGTGGTTCTTGTTTAATCATATGGAGAAAAAAAATAACAAAAATGGGATTCATTTTCTTTTATGAGGGTGGATGTAATTATGCCAGTGCAGGAATTAATCACTTAACAATAAACATTAAATAACAATCAAGGTAGATGTGTTTGTATTGACTCAATTAAAGCAGGAAGTCAGGCATTGAATGATAAACAGTTTAATGTAAATTACACTCTAAAACACCAGATAATATTGGAATATAGCTATTTTAAATTATTTACTTCTAATAAATCATATTGAAATACATTGTGTCAACTGTGAATATGTAGCAAATACACACTAAAAATGATGGCCTCCTCCATTTATCTAATCCCTTAAAGCAATATAATACTGTCAAGCTGTATTGACTAATTTGGTAATAATTCTCTTGTAGGGAACTTTTCTTTTTCCTTTCTGATGGTCTTCATGTGACGAACAATATAAGTAATTAATCACTGAGCTACTGAAAAATATTGACTAAATAGAAAATAGTAAACTGCAGTTATATACCTTATAAAAATGCCATCTGATCACACACAATCAATACGTATACATTACCTAAAAATTACACAGGATTTTTACGTAATTCAAAAAAATATATTTCAGCCAATTTAACAAAATCTAGTTACATTGAAATTATGGCTATTGTTGCCTTATGAATGCAATATTTAAAAAAAAAGAGCTGTGTGAAGTAGGTGCTGATTAGAGGGATTTGAATTGCATGTAATACATTGTGAATAGTGAAAGAATGTTATGGGAGGTTGATGAAATGATTTAATTCATTCAATCAGCACATTACTGATAATTTACAAAGTCTTTTCTTGCATGTCCTCCAGCAAATCTCTGTGGACCTGTAGCTTAATTTTTATATACTTTGTATAAGCAATTCCAACACTTTTCACAATCTAAGTTATATAGAAGTTCTTTAAGTTTTAATCACTGATTTCAATTGTTTTTAATCAACCCATGTAACAAAATAAGAGTTGAATGCGCTGTCAAGTCTTAAATGAAGTTCTTGGAAAGAGTGAGATTTGCGTAATTAACTCTGGCCTGAGCCGCAACCTGGTCCCAGAAGGGTTAATGTCTTAGGTGCCCCGTGGTGATGTGAGGTGCTGGCAGCAAGTATGGCCTTCCAGGCACCATGCTGTCTTTGACCTCAAACAGCAACTGCCTCAGTATCAGCCTCTGAAACAGTAACCTTGTCAGCCCAGGACAAGAGGCTGTTTCTCACCCCTGGGGTTGTATGAGTTAATCCACGTCCTCCAAACTTTTACAGAAAACCCCAGATGAAACTGCTTCTCCTCAACCATTTTTTTTTCTGCTCCAAGATAAACGAGCACTGTCACTTCTCTGCACATAGTGTGGTAGCAACAAGGGCAGTGACTCTCAGAGAAATACTGAGATCATAAGCTAACCCCTGAGCATCACTGCCCCTGAATAATATTCTCTTTTCAATTCATCAGTCTGTCTTCTTAATGGACCTGATTTCCAGGCGGCAGGTATTTGTGCACTTATAACTTGGAACATAACAGTCTTCACCAATACTCCCTAATCAAGATTTAGAAACTTTATTTCATTTTCTTCACCAAAATGCTTCAGCAATCACTATATTGTACTTAAGATATTCAGAAAGACAATAAATCAGTGATTTACCAGGAGTCGTAGGACAGCATGGTGTAATTAGATCTCTGCTGCTTTTATTGTGGTTTCATTGCCCAAAGATAAACCATTTCTAGACCTAACCCCTTTCAAAATGATACCTTAAATTTGATGAGACTTGTAAAAGAAGATCGCATTGGATTCAGTGGAAAATCCAAAAATGCAAATGCACTCCTAAGTATCCCCATCAACAACTATTGATTAAGGTATTTTATCTATAACTGCAGAGGGGTCACAGGCCTGATGATCCCCTCCGCTCACACTGAGTGCTACAGTACAAACAGCAGTGAGATAGTGGCCATAGGAGGATAGGATCATTCTGCTGATTGGATTTACAATGACAAACATGTTTCTCATTTGATTTTCTCTGGGCTGCTTGCCATCCGTTGCTTGATAGACGTGCTCTGTATCTGTGTACGTGCCTCTGTTATTGTTCAGAGATGGTGGAGTTGGTATAAATGCTCTCTCTCTCTCTCTCTCACACACACACACACACACACACACACACACACACACACACACGCACACACACTTTTCTCACTCTCATCTGTCCCTCACTTTCCCTCCTGCATCTCACATAACAAGATGAACATTTTCACTTTCTCTCCTTACTCAGAATCCTCTCCATGCCGCCTCCCCCTAATCCTTTCATGGAAGTGACTCACATTACAGCATTCTTCAGTTTAATGCACTTTAATAGCATTAATATCTGCTTTTGCCTCTTCAGCTGCAATAAACACCCCTTACATCTTAAGAAAGCAGCTTAAGAGCAATTGACATGGCTAGTGTACCAAAACAGAAACGTACCTCGGGTGAAAAGCAGAATAACTCATTGTTAAAGAGTAATCTGCTTTTTTTTTTAATACATTGGCACTGGCTCCGCACAGCGTGGCACATAGTGTACTGTAAACAGACACTGAGGGAGCTTAGACAGCCTGCTCCCTGTAGTCCTTCCTACTCACTCTCACAGTGTGGAGGAGGCCTGCAGATACAGGAAGAACAAGCGTCCCTGCCACCTTCTGTGCCACCCATGTTGCTGCTGCAGTGACAGCCAAGGTCAGCTCAGGAGTGACAGAGGGCTCCTGCATGGAGATAAGACTCTCACAAACATCTGAACCACAGTGCCACTCTTCGAAGGAAAGAGAATCCTGCACTTGAATTATTCATATGGGTCTCCCCCATCCTAAATAACAGCCGGCAAGCATTGTTTGACATCCCAAATGAATAATTAAGGGCTGACCTTTTGTTCCCATTAGAGGTGATAGGTTGATAGTACCATACTTTGTGGGTAAGACTGTGAGATGATATGAAGGTGCTGTGTGCAAAAACTACGAATTCTTTGTTCAGAAAATGAGTCAATAAGCATAAGCAGTGATGCTAAGAAAGTGACACATCACATTTCTGTGGGATGCACTGATTTACAAAGACATAGATACAATCTCCGCTGATTGTTTCTTTAAAGCATAGCCTGAAGTCCCTTTTTGTCATTGCTTCCATGTTCTCATACGAATTGTGCCATAGTTTGTCCCTGACATATCAAAATAATTTTCATGACGCCATCCAAGACCTTACAATCAGCTCTATGAATCAGAAATTACACGTTAACAGAAAATCAATCCCAGTTTGGTCTATGTCCCAATTTTGAGGTCATGAATCTGAAGAAGAGCTAACATAGCATGGATGATACTCTTTGGAATCATCTGAACTGTGATTTAATGCAAAAAGTTGTTAAAGTGAATGAGAACATCAGAAAAGTGCAGATGATGGCGCTTTCCATAAATTCCATCTTGCTTTTATATTTTATTTTGTTTTATTTAACACATGTCAGCATTTATTGTGATAAAAAGGTTTTGACAACTTGATATAAATTATATGGGAAAGAGTATGAGTTACATGGGGTGGCTCAGGTGGTAGCAGGTCACTTACAAATTGGAAAGCTGGTTGTTCGAGCCCCGTATGCTCCAGTCTGAATGACAAATACATTTGGCCAAGATACGAACCCCAAGTTGCTCGTATGAATGTGTGTGAACATTAGAGAGAAAGAGCATAGAAAAAAGTGCTTGCGTGAATCGATCAATGAGGCAAATTGTGTAAAGCGCTTTGAGTGCTCAGGTAGAGTAGAAAAGCGCTACATAAGAACTATTTACCATCTGAGTCTCATCTGCTCCACTCCGTGTCTGTGAGGAGGGGCACATACAGTGACACAAACACACACACAGCAGAATAAGTGAAGAGGGAAACAAACTCTCCCACTTAAGATAAAATATAGAGTACAAATAAATTATTTTTTCCATAAAGAGATTGTGGTTGCAATAACTAAATTTATTATTTTCAGTTGAGTA
>VURO01021192.1:9280-24987 GCA_015108175.1 Pelvicachromis taeniatus
CCAATTTGTAAAAAAAAAAAAAAAAAAAAAAAATTGTCCTTATGTGTTTTCCATGACTGAATGTGAGACCTACTCACCCTGACACGCAGTCGCTTGTCAGTCTCATAACGCATCTCCACCTCTACGGTGAGGATGTCTCCAGGGTAATACGTCTTCACCTCCTTCACGAGCGTAGCTTTTTGTCCCAGCGGCGTGTCGTTTAGAGACACGAGCGAGTACGATGGGAAATCTGGAGGATAGAAACACCAAGGGATTCCATTTTTCCCCGACAGGCGGGTGGCAGAGGAGGAAGCGGTGGACGCAGGGACAAAGCAGCAGTTCCTTGCCTCACACAGCTCTCGGGTCACAACCACGACTCTTTCAGGGTAGCAATCAAACCTCCACGCCTCTGGTATAGGACTGCATGCCTCACTGCGGAAAGCGGCCGCGGTATCGTTCACTGCCGTTTGCAATTTGGGGTCCAGTGTTTGTCCCGGGGCAGGCAGCGGTGGTTTATGCTCCTGTTGGTTGGGAGAGTGCAGCCAGAACACAGCGCCCAGTAGCCATGCTCCACAGAGCACCAGCAGGAGGCAGCCGATCACCAGGAGGCCCGTGGTGACGGAGCATGAAGGTCTACGTTGAAGCAAGGACGCGTCCTCTGGCTCCAGCGCCTTGAAACACAGCAATGAAGTAAAAATCCAGTTTCAGCATTGAGCAGTACAGTGAAATACAGACTTCGCTCATAAAGATCCTAATTTTTAAAGTAAAGTACAGAAGATCATAAAATGTAAGGTTGCAAGGCACAGTGTTTTTTGCTCCACAGATTATAAAATGACAAACAGATTCATAAACAGAAACTAACTCACTGAAACTTCGTCTTGAACGGGACGAGGCTCTTCTGACAAAACTGCTCTGGAAAACTGGACATCTTCAGGATTCAGCCTCTTGTAGGAAACCATCGTGGCAATAAGAATCTGTGACAGAGAGACGCAGGAGAGCAAACTCAGTAGAGACATGCAGCCATGATTCAATTCCTTTGTGTGAAACTGCTGGAAGAAGTGTGCATGACAAACAGTGAAGTGAAACTCAGTTTCTCCAATTACAATGCAATGAGCACAATGTAAAAAATAAATAAACTACAGTGTCTACAATGTCCAATGTCTATTACGCATTGGGGTTAACATTTAGGAATATACTCAGCTGTAATAAATGTCACATTTATGGTGCCTAATACCACCACAAACCAGCTGTTCCGTGACTACTATACTGGGCATGCAGCATCTTGAACTGCAGCAAGTTTTGCCTTCAAGTAAAGGCCACACATGCGGAAAATACACGTTAACTACAGATATATTAGCTTATATAAACAACCAGCGGTATTTAATAAAATTTATATCTCAATATCACCATCCAAGCTGCGGTGTTATTGGCACTCACACTAATGAGAGATCCTGAACAACAGTCTCGCACTTGTGGCTAACTTTAGCTAGCTACTGCGTAGAGGTCAAAGTTTAACTAGGAGACGTCCGGCCTCTAAATTCATTCCAGATTTAGTTACAGGCGTTAAGTAATAAATAAAACAGCTGATCACCCTAGCCTGGTACAGCGGTACGCTATTGTTTCGCATGAACGTTATGTACGTTAGCTTACTTTAGCAGCGGTCTTAAGTTTAGCAAACGTTCACCGATAACGTCCACCCGGATATGCTCTATTCTATGGAGGCGCAGAGGTGCATCATACACTCTAAATTTAGCTTTAAATTATATGTTATACGTTAGAAAAAAATTAACGTTAATAACATCTGCCACCACAGCCTGCTCGGCACGGTGTGCGTTTATTTATCTCTATGGCGCATTCAGGATAGCCCGTAATTCCAACAACTTCCGTTTGACCATTCACACCTATGGGCAATTTACTGTTTTCCAATTAACCTATTCCCGCAAACATGTCTTTGGGACATGTTTGCGGGGACAACCCACGCAAACACAGGGAGAACAAGGGACAGCAAGCTAGGGTCTTTCCACGCAGAAAGACCCTAGCCTGATGGTGGAACTGAACTCAGGACCTTCTTGCTGTGAGGCAACAGTGCAAACCACCATGCCAACCAACTGAATTTTCAATTTTTCCCCCCAATTTCAAGGAATCAGGCAGATAAACCAAAAAATGTAAACAATTTTTTTTTTTAAATTGGTTTTAAAAAAATGTTGAAAAATTTGGACAGTTTTCAATACAGGAGGAGAAATATGACTTACAGATTTTCATTTGTGAAACTTGTGGTGCACAATAGTTTAAACAGAATTTTGTGTTGGATAATTGTTCTGCAAAGTATTAAAAAAAGAAAGAAACTTTATTTAAGTAAAAAATACAGTCCTATATAAGTAGCTTAATGGGGCACAAGCTGTATGATCAAAATATATTTTAAGCATTCACAGTAAACACCCTCACTGTAGAATGTCACTTTTCTGAATCATATGCATTATATTATTTGTTCACTGTAGCTGGTAATCATGTTACTTTATTCCACATGTTGTCGCTGCAAGGTTTGCCATAAATTGCATGATTCTGGTCTTTGCAAAAACTCCAATATCAAACCTGCCTAGCATACAAAGTAGTGTTTAGAACTTTTATTATTCAACATGACATGTCCCATACATTTAGACAGAGGCAGCACACGGCATAATTAACCACCTACATGGTTTTAAATTATTGCCTTTTGCATCACAGAATTAGAGGATTGTACCTTTAATCATACAATACTTGGCCTTTAAGAGATGACAAGATCAGGTGAACCCAAATTGTTATCTGGCTCATATGTAACAATCGAAAACAAGTGTTATTAAGCATTCACCACTTACAGAAGACTGGCTTTATTATTGATTACGTCATAATACTTAGTTTCATTTCAGATTTTAGTTTCAGATTCACCTGATTCTTAAACTGCTCAATGGGCCACTGTAACGCCTAGTACAAAAAAATTCAACCACATACACCATTAGCCTGATAACAAATACTGCATGAAAAACAAGTGTAATCACAGACTTTTAAATTAGTCACTTATAATAATGAGTGTGAGTGCACTATTCCAGTGGCTCCAGGACAGGTAATGAATGACAGAGCTGCGTAAAAGTGACCTCCAGCATGTAGAATTTTAAAAACTTTCCAAGATATTACATAAATTAGTAGAAATGTATTCGGTTGGAGTTACTGAACATCAATTGGTGTGTATCTATTTAGAAACCTGTCTACACATTTTAGGGAGTTACATTGTTTAAAGTTAATATTCTTTTCATATAAATTCGGGAAAATAACAAATGAAAAAAAATTGGACCAGTCGACCAACATGAAAGAAAACTTTTGACAGTAAAATTTCAGTCTAGTGGATGCACATATACCGCTTGTGTACTTGAGACCCATTTAAAACAGTTAATCACATTCTTTAACTGTTCAATCATATTATAATGCAGCTGAAATGCGTGACGCTGAGCTGTGCACGGCACTGCACACACACAACGTTAGAGTATAAGGTTAGTTTACCAAGTGTGGCTAACATTACTGCTGCTAGCACCAGCAGCTTTTTGTCCGTGCAGGTAAACATGCACACGTCTCTGCAGACTATGTTTACGCACCGCTCCAGTCACAGTTTCTGCCATGGCCTACATGTAGCTGTTCACTTTTTTTGAAGATCAAAATACTTCCATACTGCACTGGTTAGTGCATCTGTCGTCTGCTTGTTTTTCACATTGCTTGCGTTCAGGTTCTTGTCACAGAAAGAAAGAGAGGCGTGCTGCTGGGGCGGCACTCCTACATAAAACCTTAGAACAGTTTACTGACATTATACATTAAAAAATATGAATATTTTCTTATAGCGCTAACATTTCTTGCGATGACTAGCGAGGAAAGCAACATGTAGTTGCCTCCCCGACTCGTGCTGCACATCCCTAGTGTGAAACACCACACAAAAGTATGAATAAAGTCCTAATCACAGAGGTAGTCCCTTTTTTCCACATCACCTAGTTCCTGTTTTACTGTCTGAAGTCTTTAAATACATCATCCATCTTTCTTGTCTGTTATACACATATTAATTGGAGAGTTATCATCGCTTTGTGAGAAGTCATCATTCCTCATATTGAACACAGACTCCTCCTCAGTCTGATTCTGCTCGTGCTTTCGTCTGTGAAGCCTCAGGCTTTGTGAGCGGCTGAAGCCTCTCCCACATATGTCACAGCCATATGGCCTCTCTCCTGTGTGGAGCCTGAAGTGGTTCTTTAGGCTTGAAGCTCGTGTGAAACTCTTCTCACACTCAGGACAATCAAACTTCTCGCCTAAGTGTATTTTCTCGTGTTCCCTCAAGCGGCCGGATTGGTTGAAGCTCCTGTCGCACACGGAGCAGTGGTAGGGCCTCTCTCCTGTGTGTGTGAGCCGATGTCTGTTCATGGCCCCCGAGTGGGCGAAGCTCTTCCCACAGTCTGGACAGGAAAACGGTTTCTCTCCTGTGTGAACTTTATAGTGACCTTTGAGTTGTCCTTTCTGCGTGAACTGTTTCCCGCATAGGGTGCAGCGGTATGGTTTCTCTCCAGAGTGAATTCGCATGTGGATCTGAAGTGCAGACATCTTGTGGCAGTCTCTTCCACAGAGGCCACAGCAGTAAGAGCTCTTTGGTATGTTGTTATTTGACTGTCCCCGCGCTAGCAGTGCTGGAGGAGATTCTTTTTCACTGTTTGCAACGCACTCTGGATCTTTTCCAGACACTGTGGAAATGTAAACGTGAAGAGATGAAACAAGCCATTTTTAACCACAAAAAACAACAAACAAAAAGCTAAACTGTGAAGACAATACTCGCTATGTTAAAAACAGAAAAACAAGTGTTCCGTGCATATCTGTCTGTAAGCCATTTCATTGAGATTCATTCATTCAAGAGCGAAGACTTTAATTAATTAAACAAAACAAAAAAAGCCTAGAGACCAGTCTATTACCATGGTTGCAAAGTCCCAGAGTAGCTGGCAAGGGTTGCTAGACGTTTCTGGCAGTCACTATTATGAAATTGATCACAAAGAGGTATGCGATGCTGCACTGAAAACCTTGTTGCAATGGCTTTGGTCGCTGGCTAAGTGCCAGGGTCGCCCATAATTTGTAAGATACTGACTTCTTTGCAAACATCAGAAATTAAGCACCAAGCAGTAATGAAAATGTAAAATGTGCAACACAAACTGGAAATGAAGACCAGTCGCCTTCAAAGTAGAGACCCTTTCACACAGGACATGTAAAATCCGGGAGAATAGTTTGTGCATTGAAAATATTTCTCTGACTCACCCGTTCTTAATGCAGCTGTTCACATCAAATGTGGAATTACGCAGGATGAATTTGAGGCATTTATTTTTTCAAACCAAGCTCAATTTTTCAGATCCAAATAAACAGACTAATCTGCTGAAAATAATAAAATAAATACTGTTTCATCTCAGATATGTAGCTGAATACTAATCATGTCACGTGGCTCTCTGAAATGATTTCTTACCTCCTCATATATGGTTTAACTGCTTACAAGAGTTCAAACTGCCCCACTGACATCCTGAAATATGTGCAGCTTCAACTGCTGGATCAACCCATGGAATTCTCCCTGCTACTGCCTTCTCATGAGAATTGGATGAACCCAGAATTTGTGTTTCTTTCTTCTCTTGTTTAGGAAGACCAGGACCAGCTCATCATTGAATTTCGTGTTGTTTTGCTCCACCTAAAATGCGTTGGTTTCAAAGGTCAGGTGCAACTTTAATGGTGAATATTCTCAGTTTCCAGTTTAAATCACACTTTTTGAAACTTATCTACAGATTGTAAAGTAAATGACAAGTGTTTGCAGACAAGCCAACAGTTTCCATCCAAATTACAAACAACCACGGCAATCGCCTAGCAACCAAAGCAATTACAATGTGGTTTTTAGTGCAGAACCCTCTTTGCAATCCAATTCGCACACCGGCTGGTTAAAGAATACACATTTTTCCCCCAATAACTGAAGGTTGCCAAGGGATCATCAACCAGTGTCTGTATCTTAACCCTCTGGGGGGTCCAGGGCATAATTGGTTATTTTTGACTACTACCTCATTCTATATCATTCGTTTCAACACAACCTCACTGAATTTAAAGTAATTTTTCAATTATTTTTTCATTTTGACATGTATTAAAAAAATTGATCTAAATTCAGACAAAGAAAAACAAAATCCAAGTAGAAAAACGTTTTCTTTTTTACTGTAAAAACCACAAACATGTTTAACGAATCATTTTCATAACTTGAAATGCAAATAAAACTGTAAATTTTAAAAACCTGTCTTCCTAAACAACCAAATACCACATGTTGCCATACAATTTCTTAATTGGTTGTCATGGTACACTTCAACACCAATTGGAAAGGGGTGTTTTTTCTTTTCTTTCTTTGCTTGCAAGCGGAGAGTGCTTGCTAGTGCGGTCCATAGAAAATGCCATTGTTACCGTTTCTTCCTGCTGTAAACATAAAGTTAGTATTCAGGAAAAAAGTGTATATCTTTTAATCATAACTCTGGTTTTACAAGGCCTATTGACACAATTAAAAAACTGCTATATAGTTTGAAGTCCGCACTTTCAACACAAGTTGCATTTTGTTGCTATGTCATCTTAAATCAGTCATGGGATTTGGATGCGCCGGTGCATCCATCAACCCCAGAAAGTTATAATGCCAGGTTTATGGTTGTATTCAACATCATAAGTGACCTCACCACAGCCCCATCAGCTGCTAGATATCTCAGTGGAAAATGATAGTATGCATTTAATCAAATGGCTAATATTGGTTACTAGATATTGGTAAAGTGTGTTGGAATATAAGGTTGGTGCAGTGTCTGTCATTCGTTAGTTGTATAATGGAAAAGCATCATATTTAGCTAAATTATACCTAACAAGTTTCCTGTTGCCGTGGAAAGTAAAATTACTGGTTTGAGATACTGTTGCTGCTTTAAAAAAGTGACAGGATGTCATCCAACAGCTTTCACCATTCAAAGTCAAAGCCCAGATAAAATATGTGCAACAATAACCTATAATTACAGTTTTTTTAACCACTTTAAACTATTGCTATATAGTGTTACTTAATGGTGCTCTAAATCTGGGGGAAAGGACATATTCTTGTGCGGCTACTTTAGAAAACACAGACCTTTTCCACTAGTGCCTACTTGGCTCAACTCAACTTGATTCGGTTTCAGTTGTTTTGCACTACAATTGAGAACCACCTAATATACACGTCGTTATATCGTTAACGACGTGTATATTATACACGTCATTAACATTATAGCAACACGAGCAAACGTCATTTGTACATGTTAAGAACGCCACACCAAAGAAGGATGATGAAGTGATGGTATACCTGCTGCTCAGTGTGTGGCTTTTTCTCAGATTCAGGTACCACTGTGTTGTTTTTTGTGTGTCCATTTTCCTTGTTGCCAGCTTTCAAATATCTTTACCTTCTAATAAAAAAACGTAAAAACGGAGTCAAGCCAAACCCAGTCAAGTAGATACTAGTGGAAAAGGGATATTGCATAACCTAGTTATCCACATCCCAGTTAGTGTCTACTCATTAGCGGTAGGATTTGCTGTTGTGTTTTCTTACTATTGAAAGGTTGCTGTTCTTCCTCCTTTAGTGTATTACTAATTTCTGTGTTGCTTTCCTGATGCTGCTCTCCAGTTTCTTCTGGTATGGTACAGTCCTCACCAACAGATGCCTGCTCTGGAGTTTCGTCCACTGGGGAAAAACAAAAAAAAACACAAACAAGAACGCTGATCAAATGCTATGTTCACACTCCTCTTAATGCGTAAGAAGACAATCTGGAATGTCATGCTTACGTACCACACAATGGTTCCTCTTCTTCCTCCTCTTTCACGATTACATTCATATGTGGAGTGAGAGCAGTGTCATCCGGCTGGTCGATGGGTCCTTCCGGAGCATTTTCACACTGAGCTGCTTTTTTAAAACCCTCTGAGGAAGTGGGCTCAGTTGCACAAGGCACAATCTGACTGACAGACCCCTAAAAACACAAATTCATAAGAAGAAATGGAAGTAAAAAAAAAAACACAGATACACTAGTTTTGCATATCTGTACTGCCACTACCTCAGAGCTGATGCTGCTGTTCAGATCCCGCTGGGAAGATTCTTCAGCTGCAGCCCGAACTAAGTCTGAGACGACCTCTGTATCCGACTCCTTCTTGCTCTGTGTACATGACCGTTTATGGTTTCTGAGAGTTCCTGCCAATGAGAAGTGCCTCCCACAGTCTGCGCAGGTGTACGGCTTTTCCCCAGTGTGAATCCTGGTGTGCCTTCGAAGCTCTCCAGGAGCAACAAAAGACTTATCGCACTGCGTGCAGCTGTAAGGTTTCTCTCCTGTGTGAGTCCGCATGTGTGTGGTCAGGGTCCACTGCTGTGCAAATGTCTTTCCACAGTCAGAACAGTGGTAAGGCGTGATGCCAGTATGAAGGCGCTCGTGTCTTACAAGTGTACCTGACAAGGCAAAGCGTTTGTCACAGAAAGAGCACTGGTACGGTCTTTCTCCGGTGTGAGTCCTCTGATGATCCCTCAATTCAGCAGCTGAGTTACAGCTTTTCTCACAGTTTGAACAGGGAAATTTCTTTCTCGTAAAACCTGCGACAACCTCAGAGTGCATTGCCTCCAAGTGCGTTTTTAAGTGCCAGTGACGAGAAAAGCTCTTTAGACAGATGGAGCAGTGGTAAGGCCTCTCACCAGTGTGTGTCCGCCGGTGTAGCCGGAGTTCCCCCTGACTGGCAAATCTTTTCTCACAGAAAGTGCAAGGGAATGGCTTTTCCCCTGTGTGGACCCTTTCATGGATCATAAGAAGCCCCTTTTCTGGAAATCTCTTCTCACACATGGAGCACGGGAAAGGCCTCTCTCCCGAGTGAGTACGTAGGTGGCGCTGAAGCTTAGAGGCGTAAGGAAAGTCTTTCCCACATACTGAGCAGCTGTGAAGAGAAGGCGGTTTTTCATTCTCGCTTGGACCACATGTCTTTGAGGGAGCATCTGCAGGTACAACGCCAGGGATAGCACTCACTCCTGTGGAAACACAAGGTAAGCTCAGCAACCAAGAATCTGTGTGAACAACTAACACCATGCTTACAAGCGCTTTAAAAATCAGCTTATGCCAGATGTTGTCTATAAAGCTGACTGGGCTAGGGAACTGCCGATATTTAATTGTGAAACAATAAAGTCAGGAGCCTCTCCAATGAGCTTTCATCCTGCACACAGATTCCAGCTCCACGTCCTTAGAATGTAGCTGCTGAAGATGGTCCTTACTCGGACCGTACAATAAGTTCTGTCAGTGAAGCTGACATCTGTCTTACCATGGAGGAAGAGACTCTCTGGAGAGGCAGCTTTAGGATATCAACAGCAACGTAATCAGCCTGCAGACATGGACACACGAGACAGGAAGTGCCGAGGCCGGCTGATTAGAAGCCACTGACCAATCAAAAATGAGAGCAAGAGGATTGCTCACTAGTCAAACTAATCATGGATCGCATTGTTCTCTCGGATAGTCACCAAATAAATTGTCACATGATTCATGACTAACATTAAAATTCTGAATCAAGTGACAAACGAAGTCTACAAAATAAGAAAATAAAAAACTCAGACACACTTTGTGAAGTTCAGATGGTCACAAATGATGGATTCTTCCCCATCTTAGATCTAACATTATCACTACTGGTTTTGCCAAAATCCAAATCTGGCTATATTCATTTATTTTAGTTTTTCTCTTTACAATTTGTTTAATAATTTCAGAAGCAGGCTGTGCTTTTGTCAAAAAAAACCCCAAAACAACTAGTGGTAGATTGGAGCAGCTGAAGGACCTTTGGAAATAATTCTTCTTGTAGCTTTTTCCTGTGATTTGGTTTCTTTTCACACAGAGAAAATCCAAGCGAACCAAAATGCATCACTACAAACCATGTGAGACTTTTCAGCCCACTTATTACTTAAAAGTAAACACAGAAAGAAGATGCAGTGTTCTGGACGAGTGGAGAACATGGAGAATTTATCCTCTTATCACAGCTACTTGATAGGCCGTACTGATGTACTATGGTAACTGCCCGTATGCCAAAATGCAATGCTTAAGTGGCTAAAGGAAAGTGTTTAGCTCTAACTTGCAACATACATCTGGTAGTAGGGTCAGATTGCATTCACGCTATAAATGAAACACATTTTAATGTTTGTTTGTAACTGAACTGAGACCACCTCCTCCAAAAGGGTCTTGGGTCCAGTTGTTTTGGTCCACACCAGCGTGTGATCACCATGTTCACATCTGCACAAACAAACCGCAACAATCCAGAATCTGATTTTAAACAGAATAAACATTGCAGGTGTAGAACTGCGCTTTCTTTCAAACTACCTAAATCTGAGAGAATGAAAGCCTAAAATTTAAATGAGGAGAGGAGACGCAGCGATGAGACTCTCCATCTAGTGAATTAGATTAGCAAATGTGCCTAATGTGAATGTCAATTTTCAGCACACAGCTGTACTGCTACTGTGTTGAATAACATTGAATAACAAAGGAAGCTACAGATCTCACACGGGATATCACCACAAACCACAAGAATCAAAACTCCTACAACTCACACAGTATTTAAAACATCGCTGGCTTCTATTTTTCTTGTTGCTGGTTCATTTTTGCTGTTGTTTTATTTACTCACTAAGATCTGAGAAATCCACTTCTTCGCCATCAGAGTTGATCAGCCCTCCAATCTCTTGCTGATCATCTTCAGTGAGGATCACAACTGAACCAAAGTCTTCTGGGTTTTCAGAGCCCATCTCTCAAATATACAGCCTGATAAAGGTGAAGAACTGTCAGTAAACAAACACCAAAATAATAATTTACACAAAACTACTGCCTGCAGTTGGCCAAAAGCATCACAATTGTTTTAGACTCTTTCCTGTTGGCACTTATATTATGGATCTAAAACATGCATTTGAAATAATATGAGAAAAAATATAACAAGTATTTTAGCATTACACTACAAAAGGAAATCTAAATTCAATTTTCTGATTTGGCCAGAGTTTTATTTATCATAAATATAATTTTCTCTTCATTTCCTGATTTGGATCAGCAGATCCTGAAAAAGGAAAAATAAATAATATATATATAAATACCCAGATGCATACTATTAAACATACATACAACTCAATCACAGGGCACAGATAGCTTCACAGATAGCATATTCAGGGTGCTTCTTATTAGGATTCAGGATATCAGAATTAAGCATGACATGCTGGCAGCAATAAAATAGATGTGTATTACAAATGCATCAATATATCAGGCAAATATCGGCCTTGGCCAGTGTTCTTGCTGACTGTGACTTGCAGATGATGAGATTTACTGTTGGCAGTGGCCGATGCTTATCTGTTGTGTCATCAATTTCGTGCTGGCTAAATGTTCAAAGGCAGTGTGATGAAGAGCAGAAAGATGTTTGTTTTGGTTTTTTTTTAACGGAGATTTATTTATTTCTCTGGCACAAAAGACAGAATAACAGCTAAACAGAAAACACACTGGTATTAAAAACTAGTATGGGTACAGAAATTCAAAAGTGGGGCATCTCAAACAATTACAGTGTTGTTTCTGATATTATTACATTTCATAATGAGCCACAGATTTTATTTTAACCCAGCTGCGATTGTCTCATACGGTCGTTATCATTTTATGCCACAAATAACCCACTGGGGTTCGACTGATGTTCTCTTCATTTGGATGCAGTCTGCTTAAATTTAGATTAATCTACAACTGGATCTGAGTAATAAAGGCATTTTTGTCACAATCAGCACACTGCCTCCATCGTCCTGCTCAAGGACACTTTGGCAGATGTTGCCCTGTATAGGAGGTGAACCAGGCCGGGCCTTTAAATCTGAGCTGCCTCTCCAATGACCTATGTTACAGTGAATTCTGTGTAAAAAAATAAATAAATAAAAATAATAATTCATCAAGCTCTAAAGTGGTCTGCAGTGGGGGAAGCTATACAGTGTCAACTGAGTGGCTCGGTTAGCTCAGTAGCATTAGCTCGGAGGGGCTAATCTGTCTTCATCCATGAAGTGTCACATTAATGTTGACTGAAGTTAAGCAGCAGCCTGACTGACTGACCTGTTGGTGTATATAAGTCATAGCAATGAATTGCCATCACAGCAGGAGCAGACGCACACAACAGTACAGACAGTTTGACCTCAGGCTGAATGATGCCTGCGAGCCGTGACGCGGCGGTGACCAGCGCTTTGGTCAGCCACCACCTCTGCCTCCATCTACTGTTATTAAATAGCTAGCCACTAACGTTTACCACCTATGCTCATCTTAGCAGGTAGCTATCAACCCCCCTAAGCTACAACCGATATTCAGCAACTAATAATAGGTCCCACCGTTTCATGCTCGGACGTTAAAAGTGATACATTTGCGCACACATTTCCCCTAAGCTCTGCAAACGACGCTAACTCAGCTAGCTAACACTTAACAACAGACAATAGACATTTTGACCAACCTCTGCATAGATTTTTCCCTCAGGTAAAAAAGTAGTCGCTCGACAGAAGTTTATGGAAACGACCTGAAAATATTTCTACGTCTCTCTCAGGTTCATGCTCATGTGTTCACAGAGTGTGTCAAATTAATGTCAACTAATGAGTTTCGGCAAATAAGCGTTTGGATTTGATGACAACCTTTCTAGCTTTAGCTTCTAGCTTCAAGTATCATCGGAACTTCCGGTTGGCCTTTTAAATCACAATAAAAGCCTCGGTAATAAAATCTCATGGAGCTTTTTGTCAGTTCCCAAACATGCAAAACAATTTTGATATATGTGAAAACTGCTCAGCAGTCAGTCATTCCTTAAATATTCAAATAAAAGAGGATCGTCAAGCACAGGTCTAACTCTTGGCAATGTCTGCTGCACTGCACTAATTAATGCAACAAAGATTAATCCATTCACGAGCTTCTGCTATGACGCATTCAAATATCCACGTCTCTATTTACATGCAACTTTTTTTTTTATATACTTTTCAAGTGCTGCAAATTTCAAATGCACGTGAATAATGTGCACTCACTGGCCATTTCATTAGTTACACCTTTTCAACAACTTGTAAATATAAAATTATCTTCACCCAATCACATGGAAACAACCCAGTGCATTCAGGCATGAAGCAGAGCATGAAATCACTTCAAACTCAGCATCAGAATGAGGAAGAAAGCCAATTTAAGTGATTTTGAATGTCACATGTTCAGAAAAAAAGAGAAAATATCCAGTGAGCGGCAGATCTCTGGGTGAAAATGCTTTGTTGATGTCAGAGGAGAATAACCAGGCTGCTGCAAACTGATAGAAAGGCAATGATAACTCAACCACTTGTTACAACCAAGGTAATAATTTTGAAGCAGTTGTGTTACAGCTGCAAGAACACACCGGGTGCCACTCCTGGAATCAAAGCTCACCAAAATTAGAAAATTAGAAGATTGAAGAAATGTTGCCTGGTCTGACAAGTCTTCATTTGGACGGTAGCGTCAGAACTTGTTGTAAACCACATGAAAGTATCCATCCTGCCATGACGTAATGACATGGGAATATATTTTTTGCACACTTCAGATCTCTCCGTACTAACTGAGCAGTGTTCAAATGGCACGGCCTACATTGCTGATGACCATGTCCATCCCTTTACTAACATTAATGTGTCTGCGGCAGAATGTCTATGCATAAGATAACCCGAAATAGAGCCAAACATACCTTTTTAGTACCAAATCAGACCTTCAGAACTTCCTTCATTCTTCGTGGTACAGGTTCAACAAGGTGCTTGTAACATTCCTCAGAGATTTTGGTCCATGTTGACATGATAGCATCACACAGTTGCTGCACACCTGTGATGCAACTCTACCATTCCACCACATCCCAAAGGTGCTCATTGTCATGTTTAAGAAACTCTAATCCGCTGTGGCCAAGTCAAAGATCAAGTTTGGATGAACCAAAAATACAAACTACATTTTTTTTAAAGAACTTTTTTTTAAACTACAGCCAAAAAGCTAGTGACCGTACAAAATTTACTACGAGATTACGTTTTCTGCTCTAGTCATTTGAGAGATTTTATTTCACATGAACTCTTGTCAGACACTGGATATGTGACATTGCTGGGTTGATGAATCTGTTAAAGTGACAACAGACTGCTATGTTCATTACAACACTGATGGGCCGCAAAACCGTACTTGCACGGTATTGTGTACTACTTGTGAGATATGAAAGTACATCGATTAGCATGCATAATGCACAAGGTCAGAGTCTTGTCGTCAGCTGTCTTTTTAATGCAGAAGCCATACTGTATGTGCGATTATGGAAGTTTAATCAATGGATCAGACAATCTTGACCAATTCCGTCTCCATTTTACTGTAATTATTAAATATCATATTACTGCCATTGCACCACATTCATAAGTATGCATACATCTCTTTAAGCTCAGAAGTCAGATTAACAGAAAGGAGTGCATGTCTTTGTTAAGGTTTAATGATCAAAGACTTCTCAGACTGCTGTAAATCTTCTTGATCACATTACTGTTTGTTTACCACTATCAGCTGCTGTTTCGGTCTCCCCAAAGTTCTCATGGATGTTTTTGGCTTTTTGTTATGAATCTTCACATGTGCTTGATAGCCCTGATAGTAATAGAAACACTTCCCACATATCTTACACGCATACGGGTTCTCTCCGGTGTGAACTCTCAGGTGAACTTTCAGGGTGTCTGCTCTGGAGAAACGTTTCCCACAGATCGAACACAGAAAAGACCGCTCTCCGGTGTGAGTCTTGAGGTGCAAATTGAGGTTGGAAGATTGCGAAAATGCCCTCCCACACTGATCACAGTGGTAATTCTTTTCTCTGGTATGGGTTAACTTGTGTTTTTTAAGCATTTCCATCGTGACGCAAGTCTTCTCACACTCTGAACAGAGATAAGGTAAATCTCCTGAGTGGAGGTGCATATGTGTTTTAACACTCTTATTATGTTTGAATCTCTTCCCACAGTGAGGACATGCGAAGGGCTTCCAGTGAGTTCCGCGGTGTTCCTCTAGCTTATGCTTCTCAGGGAAATCCATTCCAAACTCCCCACACATGTGAACTGTAGCAGGAGAGGCTTTAGGCTCGCTCTTCTCTTGAATTAATGTCCACTTTGGTAGCTCTCTTGTGAGAAATACAAACATGTTCACAATTTAAAAAGAAACTAAACAAATAAAAAACAATAACATCAAGCTCACAGACAGGTGAACTGAATCAAATTGCTTAGGATACAGTGAGCGACTCTGCTGGAAAAACTTGGGTTGATGTGATTGTTTTGTTGAGTTCACACCAACTTGTGAGTATGTTTGCTGGAGAAACCAATGACTCATCCTGCTATGTGGCAACTACCAACCATAAGTGGGCTGAACAGAGATGATGCAATTGTTTTTTTGTTGTTTTGTTTATTTAAGTTGAATAAAGTCCTTTAAGGGTACAGTGTGTAAAATCTGTATAACCGAATTCTGTTTTCTTACCCCTTCCAATTCAAGTGCATCGTAATAGCTACAGTGGCTCCTGTAGGACAAACAACTCTGACTGCTATTCATCTGCAGTGAGTGTAGGCCAGGCATGGGCAAACTACGGCCCGGGGGCCATATGCGGCCCGTTAAACGTTTTGATTCGGCCCACCAAACTTGAAAAAAGGAATCAACGAAACTTTTGAA
>VURO01021195.1:0-10194 GCA_015108175.1 Pelvicachromis taeniatus
CCACAACGATAGAAAGTCCACCAACTCTAACAGATAGATGCAACCAGAATTCAGACCTTTCTATTTCACCATTCCTTAGACCCCCTCCAAAAGACTTTAGCTATGAGATATCACATAGCCTCATAAAGCAAGAGTGCTTTGACTCTGGACGAGTGCTCATCCTCAGCTCAAATAATCTGTTCTTCATTTCTCCAAAGTTATTTGAGGGATATGGAAATATTTCATGTCTCAACCTCTCAGGAAATGGATTTTCACAGGCACTTAATGGCACAGAGTTCCAGATGTTGCCTAATCTGACATATCTGGACTTATCCTTCAATAAGGTTGATCTGGCCTATAACAACGCCTTCAAAGAACTAAAGAAATTACAAGTACTAGACCTCAGTTACAATCCACACTACTTTAAAGCATTTGGGATAACGCTTAATTTAAATTTTACACAAAATCTGCCTGTGCTAAGAGTGCTTAATTTGAGTCATAATGCCATTTCCACACTGACAACTAGAGGAATGTCTAGCAAATCATTATCAGAACTTAGTTTTGCACATAATAATTTAGGGAAACTTTGGAAAGACAGGGATGGCTCATACAACAAACTTTTTACCAATCTTTCTAATTTGACAGTTTTAGATATATCCTCCAATTACATCACAAAGATTCCAGATGATGTTTATAAATATTTGCCTCGTAACCTCACTACACTACGCATAAGTCATAACTCACTCAGCGATTTTAGCTGGGACAAATTGCCTTTCCATCAACTTCAAATTTTAGACCTGAGCTACAATCATTTGTCTACTTTAACATCTGTTAAATCAAACATCGCCCAAACTTTGATTTTCCTTGACTTGAATCATAATCAGATTTCCCAAGTGGACAATGGTTTTTTACTTAGTCTGAAAAGTCTCACGACTCTCAGCCTTAGAAACAACAAACTTACTATTGTCAATCGAACTACCTTCAAGTCAGGACCTGAATTTCAGACTTTGTTCCTACAACGAAATCCATTTGAGTGTACTTGTGATTCCATAGACTTTATTTTATGGATTGAACAGAGTGATGTAAAGATCCCAAGACTGACCACTGATGTGACATGTAACACACCAGAGAACCAGAGGAACAAAATGCTGATAAATTTTAACATTAATCAGTGTGTTAATGCAGAACAGGCATTCCAGATCTACACTCTAACAACCTCTATCATTATTCTTTTCATGATTGTTTCGACAGTTGCTCACTTATTTTACTGGGATGCTCCCTATGTCCTACACTATATGAAAGCTAAGCTGAAAGGGTACAGATCCTTGAACTCACCAGATACTATTTATGATGTCTTTGTGACATATGACACAAAAGACCCACATGTCTCTGAGTGGGTGATGAGCAATCTGCGGGTGCAACTGGAGGAAGAAGGAGACAAGATACATCCTTTGTGTCTGGAAGAGAGGGACTGGCCCCTAGGAGTCCCACTGGTGGACAACCTCACCCAGAGCATACAATACAGTCGCAAGACCCTGTTTGTCTTAACAAAGGGCTACGTTAAGACTGGTGCTTTCAAGCTGGCAATGTATCTGGCACACCAAAGACTGCTGGATGAAAATGTGGATGTGATAGTACTGCTAATGCTGGAGCCTGTCCTGCAGCATTCTCACTTTCTACGCTTGAGGAAGCGACTGTGCGAGAGCAGTGTTGTAGAGTGGCCGCAAACAGCAGCCGCAGAGCCCTGGTTCTGGCAAAACCTGAGAAGTGTCATAAGAGTAGATAATCAAGTGATGTACAACAAGACCTATTCAAAATACTTCACCACCAAGTGAAAAAAGGATAATAACATGGGCTTGTTTTATGACCAGTGTTTTGATATATCATTTCTTGTTTGGTCCTTTTTAACGTGTCTATTCTTTGTCTGAACTGTTTTTAAAAACTGATTTTCTTATAGTTGCAAAGATAGCATAATGAATCCTTTGTAATTTGTGTAAATTACATTAATAAACAAAACCATTTAAAAATGTGAAGCAATTTCTGAATGTAAATTTTATAGTCTACTCTCTGGTTTCAATCTTAGTTATTGACTTATTCAAAATACTTCACCATCAAGTGAAGAAGGATCATCATCACTTATCTGCCTGGGACTGATTTCTAATACTATACTTCGGACAATAACATGAGCCTCTTTTAAATTACAGCTCTATAAAGCAATGCTTATTTGGTTCTATTAAATGCTTTCTTCTTTTTTTGAGACTAATAAACAAACAATTAAAAAACGAATTTTCTTATATTTGCTGAGAAAGTATAATAAGTCTTTTGTAATTCGTCAACAGTGCATTAATTAAAAATTAAAATTAAAATGTGTGGCATTTTGTTGTTGAACATTTTACAGTCTACATTCTGGTTTCCATGTTAGAAAAGATCTGTGCTGCAGGGACACTAGTGCCAGGTTTAACAGTTCAACAAAAGATCCATTTAGCGCAAAATGGATAGATCCCAAATTGTAGTCCACCATTAAAAATCCAAATTGACATAGTATGCTTAATATAACTTGCATCTGCTAATTCAAATTTGGAAATATTTGAGATTGTTTGCAAGGTTGGTGCAAGTGACACAGTTTTAATACAGTGCATTTTGCAAATTAACCCTAAAGTTAGTATCCCACTCAGAAACAAGTCAGTGTGTGAGGTGATGCATTACTAGTGTCATATTAATGTCTAAAAAAATGTGTTCATTTTAAACTCCATATTCCTTCACATAATCTGGAGAATTGACTGGCACTATGCACTATTGCTGTGTTCACTGGGGATTCTAGTGTTCATCTAGGCTGACAAATAAACTGACATTTTGGAATGAGGGAAATGAAAAAGATGCAGTTCTTCAATTAACATGTTACTTCCCCTGCACAGCTTATTGTGTTGTTTTAACAGTTTGTTGCTTCTTTATTCAGCTCTACGGTCATCTGTAATGAGCTGCAATTTGATCTACAATTTATTGGCACCTGCTGGATGCAAGCAATGGTAAAGGATAGAGACAGTCTTTTTTCAAGCTTGCTTTGTAACATCAATGGGCCTCATTCACTAACGGTACATATGAACAAATCTTTGACTCTACAGTATTTTGTGTAATTGAATTTGTTTACGCTTTAACAACTTCAAAGTTACTCGAGAGCAAGTGTTCAAACAAATAAGTAGTGGTTTTCTTTTGGCCATACAGATCTCCAAATCACCATGAGCCAAAAAGAAATGTCATTCATCACAGTTAAATAATATAACAATACAAAAAATAAACTGCATATAATGAATGTGGAATGCTAACTAAAAGGGAGTAGGCTTTATGGTTTTCTTTTAAAGAAATTATAATAGGTATCTTATTTTATCTTATCGTATCTTATCAATATTTTTTCTTGCAAAACACCTCTGTAGTTCTTGGATGTCATGACTTACAGTCTAATTGGGACCAGGGACATCTTTTGCTGCAGTGAATGCATTATCTGGGGCTCACAGATTGAAATATTAGTCTGAACCTTGATGTAATTTCCAATCAGAGGAGACTCTTTGGCCAAGGACTTGGTAAAGGAGGGAGGGTAAACTGAGCTAAGGAAGAGGCAGCCATTTGCTGCCACTGTACTGCTTGAGGGGTGAAGGGAAGAGAGAAACATGGAGAGGCCGCAAAATAGCAAACAGGACAAGAGAAAAAGACAGAGAGAGTAGACAAACTTTATGGATGCAGAAATGCAAGGCTTATGAATGCAGGGGAAGTGAAAACAATGTATAGTCACGGAGAAGCGCTCGTATAGAACGAGAGGTCCTGGAGTAGCTTAACTGATTCAGGGTCAGTCCAAATAATATGACCAAAAACAAAAGCTTGAAATTATTTCATTTAACTGATTTCTTAAATTCTCGACAGATTACCAATTGCTGGATGCTGTTGTTCTGTCTGTTCAAATACAGTCAAATTTGACTGTAAAGGCCATCATCTAAAGGAAGTACCAAAAGGAATAACCAGTAATGCCGCTGATCTTGACTTGTAAGGAAAAGTCATTAGGAGTATTAAAGCTGATTCACTTATCTGCTGAATGTGGTACATGTGAATCTCAACTGGGTAAACAACACCAAGACTGACTGAGGATGCAGAGCTGATTGTTGAAAATGCTTTCAAAAATCTCACAAAACTGAAGCAACTATGACTGAACGACAACTGTCTGACTGAAATTCCACCCAATCTCCCCCACAGCGTGGAAACACTTGAGCTAAACATTAACAAGATTAGTTTGGATAAACTGAACAATAGCTTGGCTGGCTTGAAAAACATGAGAATCCTGTTATCTAAAAACTGCTACTTCCGCAACCCTTGTGGGAAGTCAGTTGCTATCAACAAAAACACTTCCGCACTACTGAAAAAACTGAAATACCTGGACTTGTCTTATAACAACTTAACCCATGTCCCCAAAGGACTACCCCAGTCAATTACAATCTTATGTCTGGTTTCTAACAACATAGAGCACATATCTAAAAATGATTTCCAAGTGTTAGAAAATCTAAAATTCCTTGATATACAAGGGAACTGTCCAAGATGTCTTTATGCTTCGTACACTTGTGTACCGTGCAAAAACGGTTCTATTGGCATAGATGCATTTCAAACACTGGCACAGCTTGAGACACTGAACCTGGGAGGAAACTCACCGTATTACCTTGATCCTTCTTGGATTGAAAGTCTAACAAATCTTGCACAATTGTTTCTTGAATTTAACTTTTTACAAAAAGCTGTAACTGGTGAGGACACATCTGTTAAAGCTTTCAGTTATCTTCACAAGCTAGAAAAACTGGACCTGTCTTTCAATTATGCTCTCGGATTGTACCCAGAAAAATTAACTCTTTCAAGAGACTTTTCACAGCTCAGGTCACTGAAAGCTTTGCATTTGATTGCTTTAGTATTCCAGAGTATTGGACCAGACACACTCACACCTCTGTACAATCTCAAAAATCTGTCTCATTTGTACTTAAGCACTAACTTTATTATTTATTCTGACCCTACTGTGTTCAGCAAGCTTTTCCCACTTAAAAATGATATACCTCTGAGAAAATAGGTTGTATCCCACTACAGTAAAAGGTCTACCAACTCTAAGAGACAGAAATAACAAGAATTCAGTCATCATTCATAAAACTCACTCCAAAAGACTGGAGGTGAAGTAGTAAACATGAATACTAAGCAAGCAAGAGTGCTCTAACTCCACGAGTGCTCATCCTCAGCTCAAATAATCTGTTCTTTATTTCTCCAAAGCAGTTTGTGGGCTATGAAAATGTTTCATGTCCTGGTTCTGGCAAGCCCTGAGAAGTATAATAAGCGTAGATAATCAAGTAATGTACAGACCTATTCAAAATACTTCACCACCAAGTGAAGACGGTCTTGTTTTAAAACTATTGATTTATGCATCATTGCTTGCTTGGTTCTTTTAAACCTTCTCTCTTTTGCCTGAGACTTTAAAAGAACTACAAAATTGATTTGCTAATAATTGCTGAGAGAGCACAGCCTAGCAAATATTTGTAAATGTGAAACTGTTATGTGCCGTATATTATCAAATAAAGCCATTTTGTGTGCTATTTTGTAGATGTAGATTTTTTGGTTTTTGTATAAGAAAAAAAAAATCATTTATGGGTTGCAAGTTGAACTTTTAAAAATTGAATTGAGAATATTATGCACAGCCTACTGTTTCATTCGTGTTTTTACTGACAATTTAAGATTTAGTTATTACTGTATAGGAAAAAAGATAAACAAAAAACATACAAAATCCTAAATCTAAGTCATCTGCTAGACCACGTTTGGTTATTACCTACTTTGTCCATACGGTGTCACCACTGATTCAGTTTTAATGGGAGTGCTGTTTGCAAATAAACCCTCAAGTCATTGTTCCACTAACTGTCAGCTCCATTCATTTTTCCCTACAAGCGCAAACAACTCAAGGCGCTACAGTGATACACACACCTTTAGTAGAGTTCGGATAAAATCAATAAACGACGTTAATTGTGCTAATGGCACACAGCTGTTGCTAATGACCACTAAATATGAATTTTGCTGTTATAATCCGTGTTCTGATATGTTTGTTTGTTACTTGCCCTATGGTTTCGGGATATCAGCGTTTGTTTTCATGACTATCCATAAAATTAAAAGATGTTTTCTTTTTCTTCTTTATTTTTTGTATCGAAGAAGCTTTGACGTGACGTCAGAGGCTCATTTGCATACGGCGTTGTATTTATTGTGTGATTGCGGCTGAAGCTAGCACTCTGCTCCTGCAACAACCGGACGCGCGTCCTGTGATTTCTGTGAGTCCTGCGATCGGAAGTAAGTTCCCTTTTTTTCCAAATTGACCGGTGCTTACATTTAGCTTTGTTTAATTGTTTCCCCTGGTTTTAGTTTCTTGGCTCAATACTGACTACATCATGACGTTCAAAGTAAAAGTTTAAATGACTTTAAAAAAAAGTTGCAGAATTATTTATGGGCATAACTTTATTGCTTTGCTGGGTTTATAAATTAAACACTAGATGGAAGAACGTCTGTTAAAGTCGAACTGCATTTGTGGATTGCATATGCGTAGCGCACCAGCGTCTGTACTTGAACGTGTATGCATCTACGGGGGGGTGTTACTGTCTGACTGCACATGCTCGGGTGTGCTGATTAGCCTAATTACAAGGGTCTCTTTGTTTTAGACCCTTCTGCTAACATGTCTGACAAGCCTGACGTCACTGAGGTCACAACCTTTGACAAGACCAAGCTGAAGAAGACCGAGACTCAAGAGAAAAACCCACTGCCAACCAAAGAAGGTAAGTACTACACCCTCTGAACTTAATCCAGAGCATGTGTCCCCTGTGGTCAGCAAATCTGAGAACCTAACCTTCTACCTCCTGTTGCAGTCATCGAACAGGAGAAGGCAGAGTCATCATGAAGACCAGGCCTCCTACTGCTGTACATTCCACAAGCTTTGTCTCTATCAAGATGCATTTCAAGTTTCTTATCCTAATTGAGAAATGGCTATACAACCCACACTTTTCACTTGGCTAGATGACCCTGTGTACAGTATGGCAGTGTGGCTTTATGTCACCTTTGGGGCCTGGTCATCTGTTTGCATCCTGTGTGGCATCAATGAGCAGGAGGGAAACAACTGACAAACCTCCACTTGGCAATTTGTAGCCCTACTCCTGTCACCGGTAATGCTCACATGCAAACTGTCAAACCTGAAATGCGCAAGATTTGTTTGTTTGTTTAATTAATGATTTGAAATGAAAATTTCGAATAATTATTTGAAATGAAAATTTTATTACAAAAGCATATATGTTGGAGACAACATTCATGTAAAATGTTACTGAACTGAGGTTCTGTATAGACGCATCAGCATGTGTTACTCAAAAACATATATAGACTGTTCGGCCTTCACAGTTGTGTGATGTACCTCGATATAATTATGGATGCTGATATTTTAAAATATGGGCAGTTTTTGGATTGATTGAACCAGCTTAAATGAGCTCAGTCTCAGCGAAGATAGCGGCATTTATGCAGTAAGGAGCTGCATTCACTAAAAAACATTTTCAGAACTGTCGCTGATCCTATTCACTAATTTCATAGTAGACAGGATCATGCAAATTCTATCTCAAGGATCATGAGACTCAAACTGATGATGCCTCGACATCATGGTCATATTCTGTTTGCCTTATGCCTTTTATAAAACAGTTTAATAAATCTGTATTCCCTCCTAATCCTGCTCTTTTGGGGGTAGAAAATGTTATTTTTGTTAGTATATTTAAACTCGATGACTGCACTGAATGCAGAGACCAGAGTCACGTCCTGGTTCGTGCGTTTGTTTGAGATGTGTCTGTAGGACAGGATTCACCAGTTTCACCAGTTTCATGAGTGTGGTTTACAGCTGAACTGTGTACGCAGACGAGTCTGGCAGCAGATAACCTTTGGGCTGTGGGGATGAGTGTGGGGGGTTTAAAGCAGAAGATTCGCAAGGTGATGCAAAGCATTCTTCACATTTCCCAGCTCTTTAGATCTCCTCTGGAAAGAGTCAGACAGTTAAGATGTATTTACTCAATAGGCAAACAATAATACCCATCAGCACTTTTTTCTGTCTTCAGATTTAAGGTTAGTTTATATTTTTATATTATATTTTTCTTTGAGTTATGCAGAAGTAATCTGAAGTATTTGTTTGCTTCCGGTTAATTCTGCTCAGACAGCAAATTTTACCAAAACCAAAGAGGTTTATTAAAAAAGAAAAAAAACAAATGAAGAAAACAACAAGGCCATAAATCAGTTTCTAAGAAAGTAAGTGAAAAAAGTGAATGCGAAAGAGCTTTGGAAGGAAGAAGCAGAAGGCCCCTAGAAATCAATTTTTGTCACTTTAAAACTATTGAGAGGTGAAAGATGGATTGAAGGCTGGACATTAAAGAGAGCTGTAACTGTAAAACAGCTTCTCTGTTGATTAGCTCTCTGGCAAGTGATGCTCTTTAAGTGAGCTCCACCCAAACATTTCTCCATCATCACTTTATGTCTGCGGGCATCCAGAGCAAGACTCTGCTTCAAACAGTGTCCAACATTTGTATGAAAGGCTACTGGAAGGTAATGCGAAATGCCATTTAAAAATTGTTTAAGAAGTACAACAGTCCTAATTTTCAGGGAAATTATGAATAATATATTCCATGTATACAAATAGATTTCATTGTGGAAGCACAATGCGAAATATGTCACCAATGCATCACCCACTGATTAGTAAAGATGTTAGTAAAACCTCAAGCTGGTCATTTGTACTGTGGACACCTTCATGTTTCGAAGTTTGGTACGGGACACTACATGCTCATAGGCTGAAACTTTATGACTGACACGTTGATCATACCCCATATATTACTCCTTTCTGACAACAATAAATGGACTTCATCTTCTTTATAATATAGCAGCTAAGACCAGAAAGCCATTACGAAAGTAATTCTTGTGACCAGATGCTGACCATTAAAAATAAGGCTGGTTTAAGGCATTGCTACTTTTGCTTCACTTTTTAGACATGAAAGCTACAACTATCAATTCCCCAGTCATCATGTAGAGCAGGTCATCTGCTAATCAGCACGGTGAAGATTTCATCCTGGGCTGCTCCAGTTCATGACAAAGTATCCTTGGGGAAGGTAATGAACACTGAGTTGCTCGCTGGGTGTCTGTGAAAGTTAGATAGAAAAGCACAGACACAGAAAACAGTGCTTGCATGAACAGATTAATGCTATATGAAAAAATGAGTGAAAAGGATTCACTGGCTTGTAACCACCTTTAGCAGAAATAACTTAGTTTTAGCAATAGTTTTCTGTATTTTTCTGTATTTCCCCTCACCACACTTCCTGCCTGTGACTGATGCTCTCAGACGTCGGTGCATCGATGGTTCCTGGAGTCCGGGGCTGGGTGCCCGGGTATGTACCTGCTCACTCCCGGTGGCTGCTCGTTGGGGCCTGGCACCCATGGCTTGGTCAGGGGTGGGGGGGGGGCCCTCATGCCTCTGGCCACCTGGCCTGGGCCCGGCCGCCCTGGTGCGGCTGGCTGCCGGCAGAGCCCGCGGGCACATCGCCGTGGCCCCCTCTGGCTTCTGTTCCGTGGCTGATGGGAGACCGCCCATCTGGGGCTCTCCTCAGCTCCTTCCAGGAGGATGGCTCAGTTGCCCCTGGGGTGGTCCTCCTGGGGCTCTTGCGTTCTGGGGACCCCTGGTGGTCTGGGGCCTGGGTCTCCTCCATGCTGGTTTCATGCATTGGGGGAGGGAGCTATGGCTCCCCACACCCTCCGATAAATCATTACATGGAGAAGCCTTTTGAATACAAGAGTGCACATCCACACAAGGTGCACACACGGGTGTTCAGAGACACAATTTACACCTTCCCTGGCTGCTGTTTTGGAACACATTGTGTGCCGTCAGTTCTGCATACTGCACAACCAATATTCAGTAGTTACTGTCAACCTCTGTTAGTGCTGTGGTCCGCAGATTGTGTTGCTCTGCATTACAGTATTGTGTTGTTGTCGTTTCCCTTTGCTTTTTCCAACAGGTGATCCAGTGGACAGCTTTTTTTGTTTATTCCTTTCTCTTGCTGTCCCTCTCCCCCTCAGTTTTTCTCCCCCTCACTCCCCTTCTTTCTCTCTCTCTCCTTTTCCTGTCCCCCAATCATGTCATGTCTGTAACAAATG
>VURO01021198.1:4129-14152 GCA_015108175.1 Pelvicachromis taeniatus
GGAAGAAAAAAAAAAAGAGAGGGAGGGGGGGGGGGGGGGGAGAGAAGAGAAAAAAAAAAAAAAAAAAAAAAAAAAAAAAAAAAAAAAAGGAAATTCACCAATACATGTGCAGCACACTGTCACACACACACACTCACTAGTGCAGCAAAACAAAAGTGAGTAGTACACAAGGATCCCATCACCAAGGCACCCCAGTCACCTCCACTTCAGGCCTCCTGCATCTGAACAAAAGAAACAGAAATTACAATATATTCAGAAAAACCCAATACACACCCCCTGAGGCTAGCCCCACTGCAGAAACCTATCTGCAGCTAGAAAAAGGGCCTCCTTCCAGGCAAAACAAAAGGCAAAGCAGCAGCACTTTTATGAGCGTAGCTGGAAAAGCAGTAGCGGCCACAGTGAAAGGCAGGATTGATAACAGAGCAGTTCATAGGAGGCTTCTGTAGCTACGACCTACAAACAACATTCGTTTACCTCCGAGTGAAATAATGTACGCATGGCGTCAAATAAACACATACCAGCTACGATGGAGGCTTCCGGAAGGTAATCCACACATGATTTCTGTAACACGAACACCACTATCAACACTACTAGTACTGCCGATTCAAACTGAGGCGGCAGTGACACGTACGCAACTCCTACCTGTAACGCCGGGGGGGAAGTCAGGTGACCGAAAAGTCGTGCCAAAGCAGGTATCCTTCCCCGGTGTCGGGAGCACGCGCTGGGCTGTCTAAATCACGGACAAACAGTATCACACATTCTTCATTTTTAGTACACAAACACTTCTAATAAATACATACAACATTAATTCTGCTACATTAGCTAAGTGCAGATTATCATTATTAATAACCAGGACTATCAGAAGAATCCTGGCTTGGGAAATTCAAACCGAATGTTTACTTTCAACTTTCTAAGACTGGCAGCGGTTTAAAAATTTCTGATCATTTCTAACCAACAGAAATACCTTCAGTTGCAGAATACCAACAACAGACACCGGTATGTAAACAGATTAGCAAAAAAGATGCTTTACGGCAGTGACTGATGTGTGTACATGTGATAATACATTTATTTTCGACTAGATTACAAGCGTAGAAGCTAGCATTGTTTCTTAAAACAACAACAGTAGCTAGTGAACTAAGATTGTAAAGTGTGTCTCCCTCCTTACGGCTTGCCTGTGACTGAAGCATCTTTGTATGTTTTTCATTGTGTCTTTGGCTTCTTTTCAGTCACATTGACGCTTTTATCGCCGTTAAAATGTTCTACATTGTCTCATGAGGATGAAATTAATAACTTTAAAAGAAGAAGGAAAGTAAAACAGTATTTCCATTTTTTTTAAAAAGCATAGATTCCTTGAATAGAATGAATCTTTTAGCAAAACCCGCTAAAATAAGGTGGATCAGATGATCGTGTCGTCACGTGTCATGAAAAACTGTCGCGCTTTCTAATTTGACAGCTTTTTAGATTTAATCCTGAGAATTAATGATCTAAATAAATGTTCATGTTCAGTGTTTTCTACTTTTTCTACCTCTCAAACTGTTGTTTAGTGTGTTGCTGCTGCCTGCTTTCCAAATATCACCATGGCCGCGACTGAGCAGGTGATCTTTGAAGTCTTCTGTATATCCCTGGCAGCTCTAGTGCTGGTTGTGATTACTGTCCTGCTGCTCTTTTGCCTCCTCAATCAAATCAGAAACAGGTAAAAGTCTCATAAAAATCCCAAAAAGTTGATTCTGTTCATCTGGACGTAGCGTTTTCAGTAGGAGAAACGTTTTGTCACTCATCCAAGTGACTTCTTCAGTCTCAGCTGACCGCAGGTTTCCCCAAACAGTACATTTGTATAATGACTGAAACTAGCGCCACTGAAGGAACAATGGGCTGGGAGGTCAGATCATTGATCACTAATATGCAAATTCTCATGACCATCGATCAACAACTATTGATCAAGGCCAACCGATCATCTCATAAAAATAAGCCACCCAATTCTGCAATTAATTTATTTAGATTTATGCATCTATGTTTATATTAGAAATCCCTTTAAGCATTCAATTATCAATAAATTCTGGTGTTTTTAGAGTGGATTCTAATACTGATTCTTTCTGCAAGAACAAATGTTTGTACAAACTGCTTTAATGTAGCTTTGGCATTGATTTTAACATTTCAGATTAGCCAAACTCGCTCTCCTATTTTTGACAAAGGCACAAGACACTGGAGTCTTTGTATGTAATATTACAACTACCATGCTAAGCATTAAAACCACAACACTGGCTGACTTAATTCCCAGTTTGTGCATTTCTTACAATGGTGCAGCTAGCTCTAGCAGGAGTCACAGTGTAAATAAGATTCATACATCTCTGTTAGACCCAAAATATGTGACTGCTGATAATTGAGGTTACAAATTTAACCCATGGTGTTTAAAGGACATATAACAGAGGGGTATGACTACTATGGCTACCTCCTCCTAACCAAGTTATATGTTCAGCATAAATTATCATGGATATTTAGCCAGGTAAAAAAAAAAAAAAAACTTTTGTGACACTTGACATGTCTCACAAAGATATCCCTTTGTAGTACACGCCTCTACAGACCATATTAATCTTTTAGCCTGTGGGTTAATCACAATAAACAGCATGGATATGGTGTGTAGGTACACAAACGCAGGAATGGTAGTCATAGTTGAGCCTATGTCCCAGCTACTGAGGTTCTAACACTGTTGTGTGAAAATGTTGTTAATTAGACCAAATTATAATTTCAGCTTTGATTATGATCAGTTATTATTTCTAGGAATATTCAGGTCCTTGTATTGAAACTGAATTGCACACCTGGTGAGAATTTGTTTGGATCTGTGTGTCTGCCTTAAGTTCAATAACATGTGACCTTGCAGGCAGCATTCATCCCTTCAGCACTCACTGTGACCAAGCCTTAGTCAGAAAATGAATAGTCCTGGTAAGTAGGGCAGCCTGACATTAATACAGCACATGTAGTAGTAGACCCAAGCATGACAAGTGTGGTGACGTCAGTCTTTGGCTTGCATACTGGAGATGTGTGGACACTTCAAGACTTGTTGAGGTGGTGCAGTGGTTCCCTCCCCCACAGTTGAGGAATCTAAACAGAGGCTGGCTGTCTCTTTCTATGTGTTAGCCTAACTGCTGATCTGTTCAGGGCTCAGGCATGTCAAACCTTTCAACAGATGTGGTAGGCTCCAGCTTACAGCAACCCTCCACAGGATAATGTCAGTATATTTAATAGATGGATATTAAATTGATTTAAATATTTGGTAAACTGATAACTTTGGTTAAAATTCTAATTTTAAAGGAAATCTCCCCTTCCATTGGTCAGTTTTTCCCAGGCAGGTTTGCGTTACAGTGAATTAAAGTAGTGAAGTTAGTGAGTCCATGTTTTCCCACAATCATTTGCCATTTACAGTAAATGTCATATAACCTGTTTATAGTTTCTAAATGTTGGTATTACTGGATAATATATAGTTCAAATTACAGAAATTTGTTACAGTACAGGTACCAACATGGAACTCACTCAAAGGGCCATTAATGTGTGTTTGTCTCTTCAGTGGAAAAAAAAAAAAAAGTCTGAAAGTAACTTTGAGCAGTGGTTAGTCTTCCTCAGGTCTGGTTAGTCTCCCTCACATCCACTGACCTTGCTGTGTGTTAAAAAGCCTCTTACTGGAAAGGGGAGGATTCAAGAAGAATTTGAAGGTGTAGTTATAGCCTTTAATGGGATTTATAAACTGGTATAGTCTGATTGGATGGCTCCAGATGACAGAGCTAGTTCTTGTGTTTCTTTTTTTCAAGATCAAAAGAAATACTCTAATTCAGACCTTAGGGAATATAGCTACAGTGATGAAAAGACCATAAAACCAATATTGATTATCTCATTATGTGTGAATATGTGTTTTGGAGAGTTGTAAAAAATCAGTTGGGTCTGATTCCTCAGAAACACCACCGAGCTGCAGATCACAGCAGGACAAACTAGTCATAAACTGACTATCAGAACCAAGCCGAACCATGCAGACCAGCTGCTGGACCAACTGCTGGACAGAGTCCTTCTTCAGATGAATGTGGTAGTAGCAGAGGATGTTGAATTAGAACCTAAAGGAGAATTTGAGGAGGAAGTTGGATTAGAACTTCAGAACCTTGAAGATGAATCTGGATCAGAAGATTCATCAACCACTTCTTATTATGAAAACGGTAAGTGTTACCAAATTCACTTCTTAACTTTTTCATTGCCATAGGTGATTAATTTCCATCATCTTCTTATTTATATGCAGTCTGGAAATACAAAAAAAATAAAAAAAAAAAAAAAAAAAAGGTAATTATGTTTAAAAAGCTCGGTGGTTAGCACTGTTGCCTCACAGCAAGAAGGTCCTGAGATCAATTCCACCATCAGGGTGGGGTGTTTCTGTGTGGAGCTTTTGTGAGTTCTCTCTGGGTACTAATTGCCCATAGATGTCAATGGTTGTCTATGTGTTAGCCCTGTGACAGACTGATGACCTGTCCAGGGTGTATCCTGCCTCTTGCCCTAAGACAGCTGGGATAGGCTCCATTCCCCCCGAAAAGGATAAGAGGATGATTTAGTCATCTGAATAACAAAAACTGTGTCACAAAGTCAAACTGAAAACCTAAAATGACTTCAATAGTCCTGAATTAGGCATTTCAAGTGCAAGTACTAAAAGGACTTGCAGAGTTATTTGAGCCGGTAAACGATGAATTAAGTCAGACTGAGTCAAATCAGTGATTTTGGGTGGTACAAATACTGATTAATTTCTTCCAGAGTTGTAGTTGTTCTTAATCAACAGTGTGGAAGCATCGCCACCTCCTGTAACTAAAGGGAACTGCAGCTTTTGCAGCTTTTACTAATCTGAAAATACATACCCTAGAGCAGGGGTCTCCAACTCCAGGCCTTGAGGGCCGGTGTCCTGCAGGTTTTAGATGTGTCCTTGATCCACCACAGCTGATTTAAATGGTTAAACGACCTCCTCAACATGTCTTGAAGTTCTCCAGAGGCCTGCTAATGAACTAATCCTTTGATTCAGGTGTGCTGACCCAGGGTGATATCTAAAACCTGCAGGACGCCGGCCCTCGAGGCCTGGAGTTGGAGACCCCTGCCGTAGAGCTTCAGATAAGAAATTAGTTTTGGCTGAAGAGTGATCCAGATTTTTCTCTCCTGCAGCTGTGAATCCTCCATCCTTTACTCCAGTTGCATCCAATTAAACATCTTCTGCGGATCAAGCCAACAACATATACTCATGAATCCCAGCATGCCTCTTCCTCATCTCAATGTCCTTCATCCACTGCAGAGGAATACAAGCATGATGAGATGGAAGATTAGAAGCACAAACACTTCTGAAAGGATCCGTCAAATAAAACAGTAGAACATTATAACAATTCTGTTGGTGACCTTACTAACACACAGCATTCGAGTAAGAATTCTTGTTCTTTACTTAAGTTAAGGAGTAACACCAAAATCTATAAATATCAATTCTCTTTCTTTTAAAATGATAATTTAGTTATTTAGTTGAATAATGTACTGCAATATTAAATGGGCCGTGTACAGAAAAGTGCCCTTGGTATACATTTACACACAGTATTATTAGATAACCTACTTTATTTATTGAGTTGAAAATTTTTGTGTTACAGCAGCCAAAAGAATAAGCGTAGCCTAGCACACTAAATAAAAATCTAAATAAAATACAATAAAACTAAAGTGTGACTAAAATACGTTAATGCATTTGAGAAACAATAAGGATTAGATTATTATCACTTGTAGATCAGTTTGTTGGAAAGAATCTGAAGCATCGATGCAGCATGGAGGTCCTGGGTTTCGGATGCACTGGGTTTTCTTGTTCTGTCGTTTCCCCATGTTAAGTTTACTTTTACATCTGTGATTCTCTATTTAGTTATTGTTGCTTACTTCCTGTTTTACGTTATTAGTCAGCCGTCTTGTGTTCAGTTGTGATTGTGTTGATTGTGTGCACCTGTGGTTCATTTCTTCCGTGCTATGTCTAATCCCCAGGAGCCCTCAGAGTGTCCTGTCATTCCTGTGTTCAGTGTTTAAGTATCTGTTATCATTGTTTTGTGCTTGCTGCCAATTATGGAATTATCTGGTTATACAGGTTATTGAGACTATTCACTCATTCACTCACTCTCGCACTTTCACACATACCCACCCATCCACTCATGGCACATCTAAACTGTATGGCTGCATAGTCAGCCTGTTGTGGAAAGAATAGGATATGAGGCTTAAAGTACCTTACAGTTCTTTGGGTTGTCTCTTTGATTTAAATTTAGTGACTTGTACATCTTTCACTTTTATGTTTGTTTTTTTGGGGGTTATATTCACTGTAATTTGATTTTCACTGTGCCACTAAAGAAACATATTTAATAATTCTCTCCTGCGTGATTTCCTCTGGCCATATGGTGGCAGCAGAAGTCAATAATATCTGACTCACTACTACCGCTCATACTATTGTCAGTGAAACATATGTACAGCTTGTTTAGTGGAACTAATGTACATATATACAGACTATATCTGGAATTTTTGTTAACCAGAGGAAAGGAATTTAGTCAAACAAGTCAATATGGTAAACACAAGGCAGCTATAAACTTACAAATGAAAGCAGAAAAACATTGAACATGTTTCATGTTTGTCTCCCAGAAATGTTTGATGATTACTTTATGGTTTATAGCATGTCTCGCATAGGATGATTTCAAAGTATAAAGTTAGGATCACTGGACAGTAACTCTTATTTGACATTTGGATTTGATTTGTATGAAAGGAAAGAAATTAAAGTTAGCTTTATTGTCATCTCCAATATGAAGAAAAATGTAGAAACATAGAAATAAAAAATACAAAAATACACATAGTCAAATAAGAAACTTGAGACAAGAAAATGACATAATATTCAACCAATAACTAATAGAATGAGTTATGAGTTATGGTAATGTCCTTAATGTATGTTACCATTTATGGTAAATGTTTTTTTTTCACATTCTGCAAATAAAAGACATAAATTGATATGAATCGGCTCTTCATTAAACCTCTAAACCTTGCAGTGCAGGCCTGCCACCATCTAACGAGTTTCAGTAAAGCAGTGCAAACTAAGCTCTCATAAGAGTTTAAAACTCAGGGCCATAAAATGAACTGTATGTTTGTTCTAACATAACAATCATTAACAGTAATGATAGTTGAGAAACACAGTTTAAAATAATCCAGATTGCACTGCACATGTGAGGCAGTCTCAGCACACACACTCTCTGTATGAAATGTATTACAAAGTCTGGGACATGCATATGTTTTACGATTGTTCAAAGATCTAAACTCTGTCATCCAATGTGGCTAAAAATAAACATAATGCTAAACTGGTTATAGTATTTTTTATATAGCTAGACTGGTGATTCAATACTGGATCTATCGGTGAGTACCCATTATGGAGGATTTGTATTATAAGATTCTGAGAATTCTTCCCCTGGAAAAACTGACATTCAGCTTACATGACAATATTGAGGGATTTAATTAAATCTGGCAGCTGGTGGTGGATTCAATCGACCCCTCTGAACTAGAATTTTTGTACACAGTCTGATGCCTCTAAATCTGGCCATTGACTTCAAAATGGGGCATTTCGTTTCATTTTAAGTCCTTTAAAGGCCTTTTGTTTTTAAAACAAGTGGAAACACTGAAAGCTTTCAACCAGCTCATAAAACTAATGATGGCATGAGTCTCCTATGAGCTGTCTACACCTGATTAAAGCCAGATGCAGTTCTCAGCGGATGGCAAAATCAAAAAGAGAGGGAGAAAGGTAGAGTTCATTTGGTCTGAAATCAGAAATCCATTAGATATGAAGTAACGAGCTGAGTGATCAAGTTGTGAATGATTCGTGTCAGACTTCTGTGCTGTTTAGGAAACTATATTGCAAATAAGTGGGAATTCACAGAGAAACTCCTCCTCTTATATTCAAACTCTTAACCTGAGGGGGTGGACAAAAGCTAAACATCTGTGATGTGTTGACTTTCAGTCAGAACACTCACACTGACACAGAGGAAGTGAATTTTCCATCTCAGCTCATTTATAAACTATGGGAATCCATTTCTGCCAGAAAAGGTATAAAAAGTTGAGAATAATGAATATGAAAATATTTATGTTGAATACTTAATTTGAATATAATTTATCCCAATTTTGGCATGCTATTAAAGCTTTATATTTTTAAAACAATTCTTTTATTTCTATATGGATGATTGTATAACGTTTGTCCTGTCCTCTGGACCAACTGCAAGCAGCGTAAAGATGACTGGCAGTGCAGGGAATTGCAGTAGTCCAGACAGGAAGTAACAAAAGCATGAATACCTTTTTCTAGGAAATTCTGGTTATTCAAATAAAATGGAAACAAAAAGCATGACAGTTGCAATTAGTCCACTCTGGCTTCTGGGTCTGAAAAATTAAGCCATCACAAAATGCCTTAAACCTGCTTTACTCCCACTGACCAGCAGGGGGCGACTCCTCTGGTCTATTTGTACAGAGGTTTTGCTTGTGACCTCATGCACACACTGCTCAAGAGCTGTCTCCCATATTGGATGTTAGCTGGTAGCAATGATGTCCAGAAACTCATTTTGTTTTAATATTTTTTCATTTACATTTTCATTATCTCTTTCTAGAATTTACTTTCTCATCTTATTCATCTGCATCCTCAACTACACCTCATTCCTGAACTAGTTGATAAATCTTACATGAACTTGCTTATTTACTCTTTAGATCATCAATTGGTTATTATTAGTAGATCAGACATGCAACCTCTCCCATCTCCAGACAGCTAACAAGAGCCAGCTAAACAACAAAAAAAAACATTACATGCAACATCATGCCAGCTAACATTAGATCCTAGCATCCGAAAACTCTCAACTTTTTGATTATATTCTCAAATCATATGAGAGTTTATTTGGTAAGTGCAAGTCTGCCCACATTATATCCACTTCAAAAACAGTTACAGTAACAGCTACAAATAGTGGTGAGCAGGAGCTAACAGCAACTAACAAGGGGGAAAGCTGCAGAGCTTATAATGGAAAATTATTGATATCCCTCAACAATTCACCACAGTCTTGCTGTCATCAATCACAAATTAGCTACATTAACTTGTTCACAGTGTAAGGGATCATACACAGAGACATGTCAATATTAAAATCCGTTCATCCATCTTCTTCTGTTTATCTGGGGCCGGGTCACGGGGACAGCAGCCTAAGCAGAGAAGCCCAGACCTCCCTCTCCCCAGCCACCTCCTTCAGCTTGTCCGGGAGAACACCAAGGCGTTCCCAGGACAGCCAAGCGATATAATCTCTCCAGCGTGTCCTGGGTCTGCCCTGAAGCCCAGGACACTTTCCCCTGAGTCTCCTCAGGGAAAGGTTAATGAAGCTGCTCCCCCCTGAGTGAGGGAAGCAGCGGCTCTACTCTGAGCCCCTCCCGGATGTACTTCTCACCCTGTCTCTAAGTGAGAGGCCAGCCACCCTTTGAAGGAAGCTAATTTCCGCTGCTTGTATCCACAATCTCATTCTTTCGGTCACTACCCATAGCTCATGATCATAGGTGAGGGTAGGGATGTAGAGCAACCGGTAAATCGAGAGCTTTGCCTTTACGCTCAGCTCTCTCTTCACCACGACAGACCGGTACAGCGTCCGCAATACTGCAGCTGCCGCACCAATCTGTCTGTTGATCTCCCGCTCCCTTCTCCCGTCACTCGTGAACAAGACCCCGAGATACTTAAACTTTGGGCAGGAACTCGTCCCTGACCTGGAGTGGGCACTCCATCCTTTTCCGGCTGAGGACCATGGCCTCAGATTTGGAGGTGCTGATTCTCATTCCCACCACACCACATTCTTCTCATTCGGCCACGAACCATTCCAGTGCAAGCTGGAGACCATTATTCGATGAAGCCAACAGAACCACATCATCTGCAAAAAGCAGAGATGAGATTCCGAGACCACCTAAGTGAAAGCCTTCTGCCACTTGGCTATGCCTAGAAATTCT
>VURO01021199.1:0-10197 GCA_015108175.1 Pelvicachromis taeniatus
GAGCTGCAGGCTGAGACGTCACTGTGGGAGGTTCTGGGGGACAGAAACCTGGCTGGGACACAGAAGGTTGATTGCTTAAGTCAAGCTTAACGGTAAATGGACTGATTCTTATATAGTGCTTTTCTACTCTCAAAGCACTCTATACAACAACCTCGTTCACCTCATTCATCGGAGAGCAACTTGGGGTTAGTATCTTGCCCAAGGATATTTGGCATGGGGGAGCCAGGGATCGAACCACTAACCTTCCAATCAGTGTGAAGCACTCTAGAGCACCTTTTGCGTTTCAGTTAGTGTCCTAAGCATTTGCAACAATGTCCTGTTCATGCGACAACTTGACTGTTGTCCATTGGGTGATAGGGTGTTGTCATTAACCGGCCATGCCACAGAGTTTTTTGAGCTGACTGAATAGCTGATTTTCAAATTCACCTCCTTGGTCATGGTGAATACAACAGGGGAAGCCAAACTTGAGGGCATAGTTATTAAATATCAGGTTTGCAGCAGTTTTGCCTGACTTTGAGGTGGTGATGTAGGCTTGTGCATAACGTGTGAAGTGGTCAGTTATCACTAGAATATATTCATAACTGCCTTTGCATTTTTCAAGATGGAGAAAGTCTTTACATACCAGTTCAAAGGGCTGCGTAGTTAAAATGTTTGTTAAAGGAGCACACAGACAACTTGCTTTTCTGGAAAAGTATTTTATTTATTGTCTGTAGTAGGAGAGAAGGCCTAATATTTTTCTGAGATCACAACATTCTGTGGTTTTATACCTTTGAGTGCTTTCACTTCTTCACAGTCTGCAGGATCAACTCCACTGCCCTCACCAGACAGTATTTTGCCTAAATAGTGCACCTCAGGCTTAAACATGTCACACTTACTTGGCTTAAGTTTTATACCAAAGGCTCTTAATCTCTAGAGTACTTTTCTTTGGTACCCTGGTACCACCCCAGGTGGTATGCTTTCCCCTGGTCTAAGAGCAAAAACCAGGAGTTTCCATCTAAACTGTCCATGAGACACCTAGTGTAAAGTACCTTTCTTAACTTTAACCAAAGCGTCAAAAAACTTGTCTGGCCACTGAGGGTTTAAGTCTGGCTCAAATATCATGATCATGTCTAGTTTAAATGGGCCTGCTGCTATGCGACCCTCAACCTGTGTGTGGCTTTGTTTAGGTACAGTAATACAGTCTTTCTTTGTCATTACTTTGTACTCGTCATCTGCATCTACACTAACAGTATGTATAAAAGTTTTCACCTCGTGTCTGTTGAGGCTAGGAAATGCTTTTCTCACTGTGCTGTACTGTTTAGCTTGGTCAGTCTTATTTGCAATGTATTCAACGACATATCAATGACATAGCCTATAGGGCATGTGAGCTGAAAACCTTTCATTACCAACATAGAGATGGTCCGTTTCTCAGCTTGCTCAGTTCCGGAAACAAGTTGGAAGGTTATCTCAATTCACCCAAGGTATGGCATGTTGGTCCCATTTGCTGCGGTCAGGGTGTGTTAAGATGCGTCCATAATATCTGCAACATCTCTCAGCTCTACGTGTGGCCAATAGTCCTCTTTCCATCTCTCGTTGATGATTGACACCTGTGAGCCTAAATCCCTTAGAGCTTGAAGCATGTGAATGTCCAGGAGACACTCGACCAGACATTGCCTGCCCACCAGAAATGTGACTTTGTGAAGGGTATTTACATGAGGTGATGGCAGTGGTACCTGGACAGTCTCATTGTCACCGTTAGTCTTTTACCCAGTGCATTGTCTCTTATGTTGTCTCCAGTGTTGTTTCTGTGCCTTTTTGCATATCTCATGTCTGACTTTTCTTGTTTACAGTTGGAGCAATGTTGGAACTTGTAGATGACGGGCACTCATCCCTCAGTGGTAACCACTGATGGTTTAAATGTTTCTCTTTAGAAGGTCTCATATCTCTGCTTCTACATCCAGCCTGAAAGTGTTCTCTACTCCCACAGTGGCAGCAGTGTGTACAGTGCTCATTATCATTCTGCTGGCAAATGTGGCACCTCCACGGCAAGCTGGACAACTTGTGTAGTGCTGTACAGGATACTGAGGGGGTGGTGGTCTTTGATGGGGGCCCTGGAAGTTATAATACTGCTGCAGCGGCTGCTGGTCCCTATCATACTGCATAACTGGTGGTGGGGCGTATGACTGTGGACCAAGCACTGGCTGGTATAGACACTGCTGTAGACATCTCCTCTACCCCTCTAACTCAGTTTAAAGCTGGTATCTTAGTCCTAACTTCTTTCACAGGGTTCTTAGCGGGTAACACAGCATCTGACTGCACTGCAGTCACACTTGTAGCAGACTGTGATAATAAGCATCTTTTCTTGTTCTTCCTTCCTGCCTCATTGGCACAAGCCATATTTAACCTCTCTAACAGGAGTTCATTAGATGTGTTAGAGTCTAACAGGAGTGGCTGCATATCTATCCTGACACTGTCACTCTGGAAGCCTGTGAGTGTGGTGTGCAAACACATACACTTCTGACTCTGATTCTTGGGAAGCAACCAAAACGTTCTGCTTTAAATCTAAAACTCTCATCAGGAAGATTTGGCCAGTCTTTTTTGGGGTCTGAGGCAAGTTGTTTGTAGAGCTCGGTGGCGGTCTTCTCCTGGATCGGAAGATTGCGGAATAGAGTCGGAAGGGTAAGTTGAGCTTTCTCCTCCAAGTAACTGCCCAATTGTAGACTTGGTAAGATAGCTCTGATGACAGCATTAACAATGTCAAGCCCTGAGTAGTCCTCAAGAAACATGCGCTGAACCACAGTTCTCCTCAACAGCAACTTTCCTCACTGCAGTCTGCCTAGCCTGGGCAGGGACTGGCTGGCTTGGACTACAATGTACAGACTGTGAACACCAGACATTTGAGCAGCTATCCCAGCATTAACTCCAAATGTTACACCACCTGAAAACATGGGGAAAGGATCATAGGAGTGATTTTCAGTTGTTTCTCTCATGCAGTAGTTTCATGCAATCAGAAATGAACATTGAATTTTACCTTCTGCACTGCTCAATTTCATACAGTGAAAGAAAGAGTTAATTAATAAACCAAAATAATAATAACAACGTTCTTACTATTTGTATATGAACACTTTTCCTTACAAAATGGATGACAATAGACACATTTTTAAGTTCTGTGTTAGCTTAATGGCCATTATACAGTAGGCAACTATGGCTTAAAACTGCTATGTCTAACCACTCAAAAAAACTATAATAAAATGCTTTTAAAGCTCACAAAACAATGAAGGATTACCTGTAAAATCTCTTAACAATGTACAAATTACAAACTTATCATGTTTTGATCACCATTACCTGAAAACAGGGGGGGATTTCTGAGTGATTTTCAGTTACTGAGTGATTTTCAGTTTCTTCTCTCATGCAGTAGTTTAATGCAATGAGGAGAGAGCATGAAGCCCCCCTAGTGGAGGATGGAGCCACACCTCATTTTTTTTAACATTTGCTTCCAAGGAGCCAGACTGTTAAGATCAAAGTGATCTCTTGAGGTAAAAAGTGGTATTACTGGACAGATGTGATAGACCCATCTGAGAACAGTGTTTATGTAGTCTAACTAAATTCCAACAAACTAAATTTAGGGCTTTTTTTTTATTATTATTTATGTAGTCATAAAGCACATAATACTGAAGTGACTGGCAAGTTGTCAATTTTAAATTTAAAAACAATGAACAGGCTCCGTGTTTGGCATTGAACATATAAAGGACAAATGTTTTGGGGGTTTTTTGTTTTTGAAAGACTGCTTACACTTCCATAACAGCATTTAGGTATTATGGAGAAGTCAAATGAAAATTGCCTCAGTGGAGAAAAAAAAACTGCTAACTCACCGTGGACCCTACCTTGAACTCATATAAACTCAAAATCTTTCTTAGAGGCCAAAGCAGTGTTTATGTTGGTTGGCTCTTTGTTTATTTGGTGTTTTATTTATTACATTATGGGATCCAACACATTGCATTAAATATTTAGAAGTAAAGTTTTGCAAGCAGTTAGGACTTTGTTTGGGCCAGGTTGTTATAAATATGGAATTCAAGTAAAAGGTTAAGGAGAGATAGATGGACAACACAAGTCATCGCTTTATTTTCTTGTTGAGCACAATTTCTATTTGAATTCTTTACTTTTGATTGCAACAAACTGCAGTTTTTGTTGCTGCGTGATTTATGCTTGGCAGTTTGTTGCAGAACAAACTGACACAATGGAAGACAACACTTTGACACCTAATATTTTTTATTTATTGTTTTGCTACTCAACACATTGTGGAAATTCCTGTGGAAAATTGTGTAAAGCTAATGAAAAAGAATGAAACTGCCATGTGACAAGCTCATTAAGAGAGTAGCTGACATGGCTTAAAAAAAAATAACAGGTAACATGACAATAAAAAATGTTTTAAAAATGTGCAAATATCATCAGTTTTTGCAAAAAAAAGTCTCATGACCAAAGTGTCTGCTGGAACGATTTCACTGGAAGCATCTCTCAGTGTTTTAAAGACCTATAATCCCACAGAAAATCACAGCACTATATAAAAAGACATTCACAGTGCAACAAGAGAGAGCTGACAAGAAATAAAGCAGACAGGAGTGGCTCACAGTTATGTTTAGCAAAGCAAAGGATGTCGATGAAAAAGAACAAAGGAGGCATTTATTCGCACCATTTTTTTACCAGGAGAGGCGGGTGTGCGTTTGCTGTCCAAATGGGATGTGTTGGTCGCACACTTTGCACCTCCAACAAAATGTTTGCATTCTGTAGCTTCTGTTACATTACTTTCCCTGTGCTGTAAAAGAGGGTTTGAACATCCATGAGCCAAAATGTCCCAGTAGATTTACGCCCCTCCTCATGAACAAGCTCCGACACCAACAGAGGGGGGCGAGCGTAGAGTCTATTTTAAAACCATGCATAAGGATTTCCTAAAAGAAGAATTTAGTTTCTCAGCAGCAATTTTGTAATAAAAGCATATTTTATTGTGCTGTTCATTGTAATCTATCCTAATAAGGTTTTCATATAGATTTGTATACAAAATCAATGGTGACAATAATACATATTTTTTCTATCGGGGAATCTTACAAATGCATACATACGTCTCTCCATACTCTCTGGGTTTTCTTTTTATCTTTGCCACTCATTTCTGAGTTGTTTTTTTTATACGGAAGAAAAAAAGCTTTAAAAAATGACTTGCACATATAGTCTCATTTCTAAATGAGGCTAACAACTTCCAAACAGGAACTAACAGCTGGGCAGTCCACTTTTTAACAAGCAATTTAAAAGCGGGAATAAGAATGTTGCTGATTATTTTCTTGGATACATTTTATGCGCTGGTGAGATTTTCAGGCAGCAAGATGCCGTGTGTGGGTTTGAATCAAAATAAACTACAGCGCCGACATTCATGGTAATGAAGGAACATGTCACCCTGTGCAGAAGTGTGGCTTCATGGTGTATTTTAATGGTTTGTGTACTGAGGAGGAGGTCTGTTGGCACAGAGGGATAAGCTACATCAGGCTTTACCTACCCAGATAACACTTTTTTGTTCGATCAACTTCAATTTTTATCTTTTTGTGAGATGTGCTGATCTTTTTTTTTTAATGCTCAAAGTACAAATTTTCCTAATAGGCATTTGAGATTCACTGCAGTCAGAAAACTATATGAGCACTTTGTCCATTTTTCTTGAGCGTAGGCATGAAGGCCCAAAGAGTTCTGGTTAGAGCATTTAAATGAGCATGTATTGAGTGCCATAAGCAAAAGTCTGTACTGATCACACAACCGTGCAACATTTAGTTTTTATAGCTCAGTATTTGCTGTTGCATTCTTAAATGTTCCTTCCAACTGTTTGTAACTTTTACACCCTCAGCCCCTCACCAGCAGAAGTGTTTTCATAAAAAAAATAATACAGACAGCAATCTTTTTCTTTCTGCTACAGTGTGTCAGTGTCTACAGGCACAGTACAGCCACAAAATCAGACTGCTAGTGCTATGACAAGTCAGCGCAATACCACACCAACGGCATTACACAGAGCCCGGGAACAACTTCACATCCTGTCAAACAGTGTTAGCTCAACTCAAAAGCAAGATTAAGGCAGAGACTGGTGTGTTTGCTTGATGGCCACAAAATCTTCCTTTCTCTGTGAGGTCACTGCAAGGCCATTGCATGTTATGTGTCACAGTCTTTCTTCATGGATTCATGAACCCTTATTATTCTGCAAGAGCTCTTTCATCAAACAAAATCTTCTCATTCTCATGTATAATAACTAAATAGCAGCAGTGTCTTCAGATGCTTGTTAAGAAAGAAAATGTAAATGTTTGTCTGCCATGAGATGGAGTGGGTGGAGGAGGACTCGACATTGAACAATTCTAATCTTTTATTTAGGCAAGAACAAAGTCCCAAAATGCCAAACAGACCGAAATCCCACAAACACAACAAAATGTAGACAGTAACATGTGGGGAAGATACACGCAGCAGGGAGGGCAGACAAGCAATCTGACGAGACCAGTGAGAGAGAGGAGGGGGGGTGAAAGGGTTTAAACAAGTGAAAACAATCAGGACAGTCACAAGGTGGCAGTAAGACTGACACAATGCAGGAAGGAAAACCAGACTTCAAAGTAAAACAGGAAGTTATCAAAAGACTAATGCAATAAAAAAAAAAACATACACTTAAGAAGACAAGGCCAAAGGCATGTTGAGAACAAATACTTAACCACAGGACAGCAAGAGAGGAGAAACACTAAAGGAACTAAACACAAATAACAAACTCAAAGTAGGGAGTGATAATAATACATTAAGCAATGTAAAAAGTACCCCAAACTACATAAAAACTAAGCAAGAACTAGAACTGCGATATGATTAAACTACAGGTCATCATACTGCAGTAAGGCTGGGGCCCATCCCAGCCACCACTAAATGTTAAACTGTGACTCAAGTACAACAAGAAGTAATGCTAAAGACTATTGGGTGTAAATAAAAATCAAAAGTTTGAACAACAATTAAAAGCTATAGAAAAATACAGAAAACTTTAATTATAAAGGAGAATATAAAACGGGATATAAAAGGGATCATGACAATTTCAGCTGCAGTGAAACAGAAACATTTAAGGCTGCTTTTGGCGGCTCACTCATTCACTGCAGGTCACGACAGCAAGTAGCTCCACATACATGGATCCCCTTCCTGATATTTTGCTACACTGATGAAATATAAAAATTTACAGTCCGTCTTTTTCCCATAGCTCCTCATACAGCAACACCCCACTGCAGTACGCTACCAAACACTTTCAGTCTTGTACTTATCCAAGTAAACGAGGATCTAAAAATTGCACTAAGGAAACTAAATGCATATTTACCGTATATCTTCCAATAGTGGCCCCGCCGTTTATTCAAAAAATTAGTCGGCCGGCCCGGCAATTGTTGGAGACCGGCTCTTATTCCCATCTCAGACGGAATTGTCACGGAAGTGAGAGGGAAAGAGGACCCAGGCGCGGTTTTTAGACTTAGGTGAAAAGACTGCGTTTATTTACAGTGCTCCAAAACTGTAGATAAAGTGAAAATGAACTGTATTATTATTCACAAATAATAATATTATTCACAAATAATACCGTTCATTATTTGTGAACTGTATTCCAACAGTTCACAAATAATTCAGTCCCCTATTGTGCTCCTCCTTTGCTCCCTAGTGTCTCCTTGTCTGTGGTAGCCCAATGCACCAGTGGTGCTCCCCGAAACTTCTCTCCGCCCGACTCTCCTCAAGAAGAAGTAAAAGACCAGAAAATCACAGTTAGCAGGTTCGCTAGCTGACAGTTCCAGTTCAGTGTAATAATCCCACTTCGACGGTAGTGGGATTATTACACTACCTGTCTCAATAAGAGACAGGCCACTACTAGAAGATATACGGTATGCTAATTATTTTTGCAGGGTTAACTTGTATTTTTTACATGTTAATCCTGTAACACCAAGTGTATCATATTTTATACATAAGTTTTTGAGACCTGTACATCATCAGTGTATTCCTTTTTTTCTGGAAAAACCTGATGTATAGAGTTAGACACGGGCAGCACTACTTTGAGCAGTGAATTACACAAAAAATGCCACATATAGTGAAAATGATACAAATGAAAACTTAATTTAATTTTTCTTTTTTAACTTGTCAGAAGGTTCAGTAAAGCATCATGTTTCAACTTCAAAACGTATACAACTTTCTAGCTTACGTAAAAAAGTTATGTCAAAAGTAAAACTAAATATTCAAGTCTACCTTAAAAGACCTTGCTTTTGATCGTGTCGTGATAATTTAAAAAAAAAAAACTCTGATATTTCAGCCCCTTCCCATAACACTGAATAAAAGTACCTAAGTGGTCATAATCTTCTGAAGCTGCAGCACAGTTGTTGCCAGAATCTTTTTTTCTTTTTTTTTAACATTGATCATATTCAACAGTCAACATAACAAACCTGGCCTTGATTTTGCATTTAGAAGTGGAAGAAAAAGCTGCCAGGTGGTTAGGTTGAAGTTTTTCCACATATGAAGCTTCTCCGTAGGCTTTATAGGATCTGATTCAGAAACTTACTATAGAAACAGTTATCTTTAGGTCATTTGTTTCAGTTTTCGATCCATTCATAGAAATCCGTAGCTCCTCGGCAAGTTGTGTATTTGTCAGCTAGTGTGGAGTTTGAGCGTACCCCACATAACATTTCTCTTTGTGTTGTTAATATGCTCCGGATGAGCTCTGAGAATTCACTGCAGATGCAGGTAAATTTTAGGCCAAAGTACAATGACTGTGATCCCTGATGACAGGCTGAAACTGCAGACAAGACTTTAGTATTTCCCAGAGCAGATTTGAGTAGCAGGACACAGAGATAAAGAGACAAACAGGCAGTAGCTCAGCTCAGCCGCACGAGTGCTGAGCAGACGATCTCGGGCCTGGTCACGTTACCTCAGCCTGTCTCTCAGTCGCTCAGCCGAATCCTCACCCTGTCACTCCGCTCTGCTGAGATCTATCTCTGTCTGATTCTATGCGGGAAGACATCTGTCAACATGTGTAATGCACTCCAAGAACAAAACTAAAGCCTGTTCCACGTGGGAGTTAGCTATCGGTGCCAATAGATGTCAACCTGCATGAAGAAAGCGGGTGGGTAGTGAGAATAATCTAGTCAGTTAGAGTTAATTCAGAGAAAAGAGATCATGAACTATTGTAAATCCTCATAATCCTATTCTCAATGAAAGACGTAAGATATTTAATAATTTATATGATTGTATGTATTGAGGTACTTTGAGCATGAACATATGTTCCATAATTTGATGCACACTAACCCCAATGCATTTTGATACTATGTACAAATGTTATGAAGCACAGCAGATAGTATGCAATACCTGTTCTAAGTGATCTGAAAGGGAAGAGTAAACCACCATCAGCAGTGTTGATAACCACAATATGCACTGGATGGATAATGAATATTCAGCAATTTGATGAAAGGGTCATCCAACAACAGAAGGTAAGTGACTGAGAGATGGTCTGATTTCCTCAGCTGCCTGATATCTCAGCGCTTTTGTAGAAGTTCTATATTTATTCCCAGGAAAGCAAAATAAATGCCAATACAGCTAATCAATATTTATATGACAAAACATGCAACGCATTCATCTGTTGTTTACTGCCTCTCTACTCTGCAAACAAAAGCAGGAAACAGAAAACCTTGGCTGATAAACAGAAACGCTGTCTTCTTTCAGGCAGGAGGAGCAGAAAAAGGCGATTTTGAATCACAAAGAGTACAAAAAAAAGTCTCATGTTCTTATTTACTCGTTAGGGGAGGTTCAACTCGTGAGTCCCCTCAGGGCAGTTCCTTGCTGTCTAAGTAAAACCTTCAGTTTTTTTATTTATGAATTTATTTAGTGGAGTTAATGGAGGGGTTCAAGGATGCAAGTGCGAAAATGGCACTGCTAACAAGGCTGTGTTTTTTTTCCCTTTCTTTTCATTGAGCACTCTGAATTTTTTTTTCTTCAAGAGTACGTAACCTTTGCTGCACAGCATTGCTTGATGTATTTTTAAATCTATTCATCCTTATTACTATGTCCTTGTTTCATGCCCTGAATACCTGACATATTATATTCCCCAGCTATCAACAACAGCTGCTCTTCTATAATTTGGCTTTCTATGGCTTTCTTTGCCCCCTAAATGCCCCCCCCCCCCCCCCCCCCCCACAATCACAA